>DWND01000233.1:0-11482 GCA_018250195.1 Cecropterus albociliatus | reverse complement strand
ATACTATTTTGAGCATTTAATAATATAACCAATAAATGGATTATTATTAAATACTTACGACTTAAACGTCATGCAAGTTTCACCAACATCTTATATTATAATTGTAAGACATTTGTATGTCATTTGTTAAAGGCAATGTGGTGTGTATGTGAGAGGGGAATGGGTATATCGGGAATGACCCACGGGAAGCGGGATGTAGCACGCGGCCACGGAGCGCGCGACCCGCGGCTGGGCGGCCCTGATAAAATTTATGGGCACTTCCCCTTTAAAACAATATTGAGGGCTCAGTTGGGATTTATGTCTCGCCGCCGCTGCAGCGACTCAATTTATTCTTCAATTTTTCATACAATAACTCACATACGTATTACGAGTGATGGATGAAAAGGACTAACTTTCGGGCTTTAATAAGAGCCTCCAGATGCGAATCTCCAAATTGGCTGAAGTTTATTGCCCACTTATGTCAGGCTTAAGTTTCGCTCGGAGCCTTTCTCTGAGAAAATAATTTATAGCGTAGATTGTCTCTACTTAGATAAACTTTGATTGACCCTTTAATTTAATTATGTTTTAACTCTCATCTAAGTTTAACAAACTACTATTAACTTGTTCTTATTATTCTAGAACACGTTTATAATCAAGTACAACTTCGCGCTAGATCAGCTGAATTATTGATGTAAGGGGTTATTTTGCTTACAACCTACTGGTTTATTGAAGTGTATTTTGCTTCTCGTAAGCACGAATATTTAAATGTCACGTGTTGTTTAGCGATAACGTAGTATAAATTGATGCGTATAGATAAATGATATTAACTACGTCTGTGGAACGTAACATACAAAAATATGTACTTATGGCACTGTAGCGTGGTAATACTCGTCCGCTATGTTGGTATTACATATATTAGTTGGTAAATCTATGAGTAGAATGGTGTTAAATTTACATGTTAAACAATATGTGGCACATAATATATAAAAACATGCGCACGTATGCACTGTCAGCGTGAATGTACCTACTAATCCACTATGTTGGTAATATACATATATTATTTGTTGAATCAATGAGTAGATTTGTGTTAAATTTACATATTAAGTACCCTGCGGCATATGATATACCTATAAAAAAATGCGCATGTATGACACTGTCAGGGTGGTTGTGCTAATCAACTATGTATGTAATACATATAAGTTGTTAAATCAATGAGCAGAATGGTGTTAAATTTACATATAAAGTAGTCTGTAGCACACAATATATGAAAACATGCGCACCTATGGCACTGTCAGTGTGTTTGTACTAATCCACTATGTTGGTAATACATATCAGTTGTTAAATCAATGAATAGAATGGTGTTAAATTTACATATAAAGTATTCTGTGGCACCCAATATATAAAACATGTGCACGTATGGCACTGTCAATGTGTTTGTACTAATCCATTATGTTGGTAATTCATATAAGTTGTTAAATGAATGGGTAGAACGGTATTATATTTGCATTTTAAGTAAAGTATTATTGGCAATGAATAAATAAGCAATTATAGATGACGAGATAAACCCATATCGCCTATGTAATAGGATACAGTTTTTAATTAACTTTTAATTAGCCTACCGCGTGATTGTATTATGTATGTATGTCTGTCACTTCTTAACCTTTGATGATGTTTTGGATTCGGCTCTAGGAGTAATCCGCATTTTTTAGGCCAATTTGGGTACTGAGGTTCCTGAAAAATGATGTTTGCAAACCATGATGGTCATATTATAGTAACGTACCTATTCTTGTCGCTTTATTGAAAACTGAGCATTCAGCTCATACATATTTAGAGTAGCTAATTAAAAAACAATATTTACTTACAAAAATATGATTATACACATTTATAATCAGCAATGAAAACCAATTAAGATACTAACGATTTCTCTTGCGAAATAATTGAAAATTTAATTGCTCAAACAGAAAACTCTTTCTTTAGAAATCGTTTACCACTGCCATTAGGCTTAATTCAAAAATTAATTTAAACTTTCAGAAGGTTGAGTCGGGAAGCGAGCTCCGTAAAGGCAATATCAATTTCATAATTTTAATTAAAAAAAACTAACTTCTCTGATGACAAAGTCTCGTACTTTTTTAATAACGGAAATGTTAACGACGGCTTTAGGGGAGGGGGTTGTCGCAAGGTGCGAGCTGCGGGTAGTTCACGTGGAATTTTTTAATAAAGCAGTATGTTGCCACAATATCGGCAGCGAGGATAGTTTCAAACTATTGTAAGGATGCAATTACTTTTTCTAGTCACTGACCTCGTGTTATACAAATTGTCTAAACATGCTAATTTGATTGCACTAGCGCTTTTAAAATGGCAATTAAATTTAAATTACGATGTCGAAACTTGATATGTTTATAGAAAATAAAAATATCACGATATGCAATATTTATGTTTATAAACCTTTTAAAAGATTTTATTACTAACGCTAAACTGAACGTCGTCCTATAAAGATAATATTATACAGGCAAATAACTTAAACCATTACGTCAATTAATGTTCGTGTAGAACAAGTTATTGGAGTCGAGTTTCCGAATTCGATACTAATTCATGCTTGCCCTATCTGGTACAACGATACAGCGAAGTCCGCCCTTTAAAGATGTCAAAGGTTTTGAACTTCGCATTAACACGGCACGCAAGGAACTAAAAGAGCACGCGAGATTCTGGAGTTGCTTGACATGAGCACCTAATTAAGGTAAAAATAAGCATGAAACGACTTCATTAAAATTTATTGAGTAATATCGCAGGTAAAGATTGGTTACACAATTGTAGTGCGTATGATATAAATTAGTTAAATGTTTGGATAAATGCGCTAATCTCAGGAACTACTGGTTCGAATTGAAAAATCTTTTTGAGTTGAAAAGTACATTTATTGAGGAAGCCTGTAGGCTATATAACATATATGTTTGTTTATTCTTTCTTATGTAGTAGCGGGTCAAACCGCGTGGCGCAGCTAGTGATATATATTTAATTTAACGCGTGTTTGAGTGTTTGTCAAAATAGTGTAGTGAAAGTATTACAATACATATATTTTGGATTGGACTATTTACTAGCTTTAATTTGATACACATGTTGTAATAGTAAAAAGTACCTCCCCCCCTCCTCTATTTCCATTCGCCATTTTTTTAATTATATAGCCTATGTCACTATGCAAATTGAGACAATTCTAATGATATATCACACGCCACAATCCGTCATGCCTTTTGGCCTCTAGCGCGTGCCAAAGAAATGGACATACATACAAACAAATATTCATACATACATACATACGCTCGAAAAACATTACCCTCCTTCTGGCGCAGTCGGGGAAAAATCGTAGGAGCATGTTACGTTTTAGTATATTTTCTCCATCTCCATGTCCATCTTCAATTAAATATCTATTTGAGTATTCTATAACCAAATCCAGCGATTAGGCAAGTGGGCCACTAATGGACTTGAACACCAGTAGCGTTCGTAAGTGTGAGTATGAAAATGCTACACATTTAGATACTTGCCGAGCACAGACGAATAGGCGCGACTGCAAATATGTAAATAACCTAATCGGCGGTATTCGATACTCGCCACCAAGCTTCTTCGTGAAGTGATTTTTTTAATTAAAGAGTCGTACGTACTACTTACGACGACTTCTTACTAAGAGTCTAACGTACTTCTTACGACGTATACGTCTTAGATATTCGAGAGCAGCGTCTACATACTTGTTATCATTCGGCGAATTACTCGCCGGGATGTTCGCAACTATTTCAATGTTAAACGTTTTAACTTTTTATTTCATAAAGCCAAAACATTAGACCCACAGTAATTCCTGCTATATTCTCTATAGGGCACTTAGCTTGTTTTATATCAATTAGCCTCTTAAACTAAACATGCAAAGTTTAGTTATGATTAATATTTAACTTGAGTTAACAATAACAAATAAAAACAAGTTAAAATCATTTCTTGAACAACATACAATGACTGACCATAAAAATACACATTCTCATTAACAACCGGCTATGCTCGGAATGTTCCAAGCATAAGTAAATTTATACCAGTTTAATAATGCAAATTGTAGAAAGTACGATAATTTTATTCAGGGCAACATCCAGTAAAGTTTTTACAATCGAATCATTATTAGCGTTAAACCCGCATTTGGTTAAATCTAATTACTGCCCGCATAATGGATATCGCGAGCGCAATCAACTTCATTGTTTAATGAATGACCGACTAGTGAAACTAAATAAACCATAAAACTATACTGAATAATAGCCGTTAGTTGAGACTTATTATTTAAGCACACACTATTTAAGCATAACTAGTTTTTATTATTATTATTATTATTATATTGAAGTAGCAAACGAGCATGCAGTCCTTCTAATGGTAAGCAGCCACTGCCGAATGGACATCTGAAATCATCCCTAGATTAAATTGGTCTTTCCTGAAATTGGGCGCAATTGCTACTCCTGAAGACTAAGTTGGAACGCCTGGGATAAGCCTCTTCATGATGTCTCCTTTACCACACCCTTTAAAAGATACATCAGTGCTTAATACTGCTGTCATTATGCAGAAATAGATGCTTCCAAAGTCAAAACACAAAGGATTCTACCATCTTTATGTGAACTAGTGCGAACTAGTTTAGATAAATGTGGTAGACCTAAAAAGATGAACTAGTGTTCCGGTAATTAGCAAGGATTTGAGGTTTTATTTATGGATAAGTTTTTTAGGGTTCCGTAACGAAAGGGCTAAAATCGAACCATGTTACTAAGACTCCTGTGCGTCTGTCCGTCTGGCGGTCTATCGGTCTGTACTAGAGTGGATCTCATGAACCGTGCTAGTCAGACAGTTGAAATTTTCACAGATGATGTATTTCCGTCGCCGCTATAACAACAAATACTAAAATAAATATATTAGCGGGGCTCCCATACGGAAACCTCAAGCGCGATTTCGACTCACACTTGGACGACTTTTAATAGCTACCAAAAAGAAACGGTTCGCAAACAAAAGAGACAAAGATACTGAACTGTTTACTCTTAGCCTATTTACTCATGTATAGGTATATTCTAGTTTGCACTTTAAACACTCCAATGTTATATATTTAGTAAAGTGGTTTCCTGCTTCACTATTAACAAGTTTTAAAAAAATCAATAAAATGAATGCTAATTAACAACATTAAGATAATATATGTTAATAATAGTGTAAGATTAGCTAACATAAAACCAATAAAAATTAATTTGAAAATTAACTATTTGTTATTATGTGACGATAGTATGAATTCAATTTAGAGACATTTCTTTTTAAGTTTTCATTTTGTTTTAATTTACCATATCGGTAAATACCTAAGTTTTCATATATGCGCGCCGCACACTCAAATAAATAAAGTGCCACAGGACTATAATAAGAACAAAAAATCCGAGGAGTTAAAAATAATGAACTGGTACAAATAATGAACTGGTAACAGTGAAAAACTAGTTCAAATACCGATTTACTTATATTGAAATAGAAATAGTATAAAATGCAGGGAGGGACCAACAAAAGTTACTGGTAAAACTACCACTTTTTTTCAATTTATTTGAATGAAGTAGCATGCAGTCCACCGGACGGTAAATGGTTACTGCCGTCCATGGACATCTGTAGGCAACTTCATACAGGGATTCAATCTGAAGTTGCAGATGCGTTGCTACTCCAGAGGACTAAGATGTTCGCCTCATACATACGTGAGCCGGCAACCGCACCCTTCCACCGAAACGCAAGAACTGTATCACACGCTAGAAATAGGTGTGGCGGTGGTACCTACCCTGTCGAACTACACTGGTATTAGGAGTGGTAAAATTACCAGGACGACGTTTACCAAAAAAATATTTTAAATAAGATTATTGTTAGACAATGTTTATACTGAACCCAGGCGATCTGATATCATATAACTTTATGTATATTTAGTTACATAGGTTATGTGACTTACCGCATAAATATCTTAACCTTAGACACTTGCAGTATGAACCGAGATTACAAACCGATATAGAAATATTAGTTGTTTTGGCATTTGTACTAATTAAATTTATTGTATGCTTGCCTTTATTCTCGCTAATTTAATCGATGCATTCTAACAAAAACTTAGTAATAAATGAAAATAAATTAAATGCTATGGAATAAGAAACATGGTCTACGACCTATTAAAGATATGATACTTACATGATATAACCATTGGGACGCAATTACTTGAAGCATCTCCCGTGAATCCTTGTTGGCAACTACATATGGCTTTATGATTCACCGTTAAGCAAATGGCATTCAAGCCGCAAGCTCCCTGACATGGGTCTTTACATCGTTCATTAACACAAGCTGTGTTACTTGGACACTCGGCATCAATAGTACATTCAGGTCTACAATTCGGTACTCTTCCTATGTAGTTAGGCAGACAAGAACAAGCAGCTTGATCACCGATAACACGACATTCTGAATTTGGTCCACACGGTGAAGGTAAACAGGGATTGGTCGGCACTAATCCTAAGTAGGAAATAGAAGTTAGAATTAATATTATGTTTATCAGTCACAATATGATCACTGGATTACTCTAAAACAAACTTACTTTCTTCAGGGCTACATTTAGTGAATGGATCGCCGGTGAAGCCTGGTGTGCAACTACAGATCGGGTTATGAGTTACGACTTGGCAGCGAGCATTGACGCCACATGTGTTTGGACAAGGGTCTGTGCATTTTTTATTAACGCAAGCCTTATCTTGCGGGCATTCTGAACTGACAATACACTCGGGTCGACAGGAAGGAGGAGTGCCAATGTAACCGACTTCACAAGTACATACACTATGACCATTTATAACGCGACATAGACTGTTTGGACCACACGGCGATGGTTGACATGGATTTAACTGAGGTTCGATGTCTGGTATACCTAAAATTGTAACGTTATTATTAAGTCATGTAATACTGTTTGTTTCATTTCCAGAGAAACTTTACATTTGCATTAATTTACTATTTAATGTTATTGATTATCGAGTTATTATAAACATTAGTCGAGGATTAAAGTTAGAAAGTTGTGACTTACTTTCGATTTCACATCTAGTCAGTGGATTTCCGGTATATCCCGTCAAACAGGTACAAGTTGGTGAATGATTGACTGTTCTACATTCGGCATTTATACCACAAGTGCCGGGGCATGGGTCTTTGCATCTGTTGTTAGAACATGCCTTATTGCGATCGCAATCAGAATTAGATACGCATTCTGGTCGACAGCCTGTGTATGGGTCTCCGAAATATTCCGGTAAGCAGGTGCATGAGCCTACACCATTTCTTTCTTTACACAGTGCGTTCGCGCCACATGGTGACGGGTTGCAAGGGTTCGGTGGCGGTTCCGAAGAAACTGTAAATCAATTTAATAAATTAGCTTCATATATTTTTTACGCTGCTAAAGAAAATTGTTACAAAACTTACATTCAATAACTGAGCATCCACTGAAAGGATCGCCTGTGTGGCCCGGTATACAATTACATAAGGCTACATGATTTGCTACAGAACATTCCGCATTGAACCCACATGAGCCTGGACAAGGATCTACACATTTTTCATTTTGACATGCAAGGTTACCAGGACATTCCGCATTGATAGAACATTCAGGTCTACAGTTTGGTGCAACACCAATATAGTTTGGCAAGCAAGAACATGCAGGCGCTTCTCCAACTACTTTGCATTGAGAATATGGACCGCACGGTGAAGGTATACATGGATTTCCTTTAGGTCCCGGTAAGAAAGGTTCTAAGAAAGAAAGTAACACATTAAGACAGAAATAGAGAACGAGAAAATAGAATAAAATATACATGAGACATAGAATAAGAAAAAATGAAATTGAAATGAATCAGAAACATATTATAGAACAAGAAACAAATATTGGGGCAATAAAAAAATTCAAACTTTATTTTTTCTTTCATTTTTATTTGAGGGTAATGTACTGCTAAGGTCTTACTTGGCTCCAATTGACAAGTAACGAATGGATCACCAGTATATCCTGCTTTACACGTGCATATAGGATTATGGTTTATAACATGACATCTTGCATTTACTCCGCACGTTCCTGGGCATGGATCTTTACACTTTTGGTTAATGCATGCTTGATGTTGAGGGCAATCCGTACTAATTACACATTCTGGCCTACAGGTAGGCGGGGATCCTACATAGGCCTCCTGGCACGAACAGACACCATGGCCATTTACTACTTTACAGTTACTGTATGGGCCACATGGTGAGGGAACACATGGGTTTCCGTCAAATAAGGGCGCTGAAATAAACATGTAAAATAGGTATTTAGTTTATTTGCTCAAATCCTAGAACCTAAATGGACTTAATATGTAAATATACTAACGGCTTTTTCGTGGATGACAAGAAATCATAGGATTTCCTTCATATCCATCGATGCATAAACAAACTGGATTATGATGCGCAACATTACACTGAGTATTGATACCGCACGCGCCTTGACAAGGATTCACGCATTTATTATTAGAACATGCCCTGTCTATTGGACAATCGTTATTTGTGACACATTCTGGTCGACAGCCTAAATATGGATCTCCAAAATATTCGGGTAAACATGTGCATGCTCCTGCAGAATTTCTGACTTTACACTCCGCGTTTGGTCCACATGGTGACGGATTACATGGGTTTGTCTCTTCTTCGCTCGGTACAGTTACTAAAACAGTTATATTAATTTATAATTTGATTATTTTAAAATCAGATAAATATCTTATATAATTTTATTGTTATTTTATTAATTTGTAACTCACCAATGAAATAACAACCACTAAATGGATCTCCCGTATAACTTTCACGGCAATGGCATACAGCTTTGTGGGATATAACCATGCAATCCGTATTTGAACCGCAAGATCCTTCGCATGGATTGGCGCATTTCGCGCGAATACAGGCAAGATTACTAGGACATTCTTCGTCATATATGCATTCGGGTCGACAATTAGGTGCCCTTCCAATATAACCAGATTTGCAAGAACATGCTGGAGTCTCTCCTACTACACGACATTGAGAATTGGGTCCGCATGGTGACGGAATGCACGGATTACCAGACGGCTTTGGTAGTGGACCTAAAATGTGAAGAATGTTTTAACTTAATCTGCATATACTTGTTATGAGCAAATTCAATAAGCAGAAATAGCTTTAATAACTCACGTTCTTCATAAGTACAGCGAACGAATGGGTCTCCGACATAATTTTGTGGACAACTACAAAGAGCGTTATGATTAACTACAGTGCATTTTGCGTTGTCACCGCACGACCCAACACAAGGATCAATACATTTCTGGTTTACACACGCTTTGTTCGGCATACAGTCACTACTGACCATGCATTCTGGTCGACAGAAAGGAGGTGACCCTAAATACTGATCTTGACAAGAGCATATTGCATGTCCATGACTAACACGACACAAGCTGTATGGTCCACATGGCGACGGTGAGCAAGGATCTACCGGTTCAGCAACACCTACAATTGTAATTATTCAATTATTATTGACTTTCAATTATAATTTAAAAATGCAAAATTGAAGCGTTTTGTGTATGATTCTTACTTATGTAACATGACGTGAATGGATTTCCTTCATATCCTGGTAGACAAGCACAAGACGGGGCATGATTATTAACACGGCATTCGGCATTCATACCACAGACTCCCGGGCAAGGATCCTTGCATTTATTATTTGTACACGCCTTGTCTTTCGGACAATCTGAATTTAAGACGCATTCCGGTCTACACTCCACATACGGGTCTCCATAATAATCGGGCAAACATGAGCACGATCCTGCTCCATGTCGTTCTTTACAAACGGCATTTGCGCCGCATGGTGAACGAGAACAAGGACTTTCGACTTCGGCTTCGATTGCTATGAAATTGTACAGAAATTTAACTATTTGTATTTGAAATTATTACCTAATTAAATTATTATATACGACGTCGATATGATAGATTTTTACTTACGAGGTCTAATTGAACATCCAGAGAATGGATCACCAGTATAACCTTGATCACAAGTACAAACTGGGACGTGTTTAACTACATTGCAAGTGGCGTGAAACCCGCAAGACCCTGGACAAGGATCGCTACATCTTTCAGATATGCATGCTAAATTTCCTGGGCATTCGACATTCATTACGCACTCTGGTCTACAATTTGGCGGGCGACCAATATAATTGCTCAGACAAGAGCACACTGGTCTATTATTTACATCATGACACTGAGAATGTGGTCCGCAGGGGTTTGGTACACAATTATTTATAGGAATCATCTGCCCTGTTGATTAAAATAGATTGTATAGTAACATTAAAAATATTTAATAGATAATAACAATGTTAGTATAAAAATTATAACTTACTGTCATCGGGGAAGCATCTTACGAAAGGATCCCCAGTGTAATCACTTAAGCAGCTGCATACGGGATTATGATTTACAACTTGACACTGGGCATTGATACCGCACGTACCGGGACACGGATCTTGACACTTTTGATTGATACATGCTTTGTTGGGTCGACAATCAGAACTTACGATACACTCGGGCCGACAATTAGGTGGAGAACCAACACACATATCGAGGCATGTACAAACAGCATGCCCGTTAAATGTACGACATTTACTATAAGGGCCACAAGGTGAAGGGTGGCACGGATCAACAGGTTCCGGTGGAGCTGAAGTAAAGAATGTAGTCAAGAGTAAAGTAACATAAAGAACGAAATAAAGAAAAGTAATAGAAAGAACAAGAGATAGTCTTACTCGTAACAGGAGAACATGCATGAAGAGGATTCCCATTATATCCAGGTAAGCAGTAACATGAAGGTGCATGATTCGTAACTCTACATTCAGCGTTTTTCCCACATGTGCCAGGACATGGATCAACGCATTTATTATTGAAGCAGGATCTATCTATTGCACAATCAGTGTTCATGACGCATTCTGGACGGCATCCAAGGTATGGATCACCGTGAAAATCATCAATACAAACACAAGACCCAGCACCGTTTCTTTCACGACAAACTGCATTTGGTCCGCAAGGTGATGGATTACAAGGATGTCGTGGTACATCTTTAGGAACTGAAATTGATTTTTACAACCACATGACAAATATATTATCACTAACACTATGCTACATTTCATGCAAGTATGGACATGCTTGAACACCCTAAGTTCCATTCACGTCAGACCACACAATAATATTGAATCTGTTAGAGAGGAATATTCACACTATCGTCATCAGTCTCGTTCATCAACGATTAACATTAATGTGTTTGCCCGACGTAAATGGGATCATCGCTAACCTTAAAATCATCAAACTTCTGCATCTATATTAAAAGTTACCTAAACAGTAACTTTCTTATTAACATGGCTAAGATCTACCGGTAAGTTTTGCGAATTATCAAAAATTTATATAAAATAAACTGTTGTAAATATTAGTCAGAATTAAATGAAAAGCG
>DWND01000232.1:0-11494 GCA_018250195.1 Cecropterus albociliatus | reverse complement strand
TAAACATTGTGTTTTCCGCTAACTATTCTAATTTGAAAGGTGTGTTAAGAGAAAAATACTTATTTGAGGCAATACCACTTTAGTCTGGGATTACTAACATATATGTTCTGTTATGCTCTAATTTAGTATTCAGGGTGACAATGCATCTGTCGACTTTATGTAGGAGTTTAATTTTATCTGGAGTTGAATACAGACTTTCAAAGGCAATAGCCATCAGAGGGGCTACTATTTTGGTTTGAAGTAACTTCTGTCTAAAAAAACTGTTATAAAAGATATGCCATTTTTTTTAATGAAATGAAATATCTTTATTTTGTGTAGGCCTTCGGGGGCACTTACAAATTGTCATTTACAGTATTTTTTCTTACACTACCACCGGATCGGAAGATGACCTCAACTGATAGGATACGGCAATAAAGAGGGTTTGTCTTTTTCTTCTAAGATTGTTTAGTGCACACCTTAGACAAAAATGCTTATAAAAACCTTCCAGCTTCAATGGTGACAATCATTGGTTCAAGTTTTAATTGTATTATTTTATTCGTCATCTTTCAGTTTGAAAAATGATATTTGTTTAATATTATTCCTTTTACTGTGTTTGAGTCAAATAATACATTCTTAATCACGTTCAACGTTGTTCTCTCAAGCAGTAGATACAATTGGAGGGTAGCTCTGTTTTAGTATTAAAACTTGAATAAAATTAATGCTAATTTTAATAATGTCTTGTTAGCGCCATCTACTGCAGAAATTGACGACGTGTTGATGAATTTGCGGCTGAATGGATCCGATTTATTGTTCGATGACACCGATCAGGCTAGCACTCAAAATTATTTTATGGGTAAGTTTCTTAACTTCTTTATTTTTGCCAGAAGAATTCACGCTCGCTAAGTGTTGCTGGTCAGAGACTTCATTAGACTTTCAAAAATTTAGCATATTTATAAAAATATTTCCAGGTTGTAGGTGATCTATAAATTAGTTTTTATTCACTGGTTAAATTAGGGATGTGTAAAATAATCGATTATTTCAGTTTAAAGTATTTATTCTCAAAAAAGACAATGCCACTTATATGAGAATTGTATCAACATTAATATAAAAATATTTACTTACATTCGTTCGTTACTATTGTATTAAATCGTCCAATGCATTTATTTGTATATTTACAGTGTTGTGTTACTTTAAGCATACGTACCAATAACGTATTCGGCTAATTTTATTTTAAATACATTAGACGATGTTACATTTTTTATGGATGAGGGTATTTTGTTATAAAACTGTGCTCCTTCAAACGTGATCATTTTTTTGCCATAATTTGTCCGTGTTTTGGGTAGAACTAAAAAATTCGCGCGACGCGTCGACCGTACCTTCACAAATGGTAGATTAGTATGGAGTGAGCTTCTCAATGTTTTTCTTATAAATATGCAAGTGTTATAAATATATAGTTGTTTGACGGTCATAATATTGGTATCCGAGTATATTTTTTTTGTTGGCGTTAAATAATGATAATTAAAAAGCACTTTAATGATTTTATTTTGGGCTATTTGTAGATCGTTAAGTTTAGTTTTGGCTGCACTCCCCCAGATCTCTATGAGGTAAAGTAGGTGCGGTTTTACTAACGAATTATATATAGTATGGCGTATCTTACGTGGAATGCAGCGGACCATGCGTCGCAATGAACTAATGAGTGACATGAGTTTGGATTTAATATGTTCAATCTGTGCATTCCACGTAAGGCAACTATCCATACGTAGACCTAGATATTTTTCGCAACTTTTTTCTTCAATGACTACATTATTAATTTTTAAAGGACTAAATGGTGGAATTTTTTTGTTTTTTGATTTGAAAATGACATAACAGCATTTCGACGTATTAATTGTTAGAAGGTTATGTTGAAACCAAGAACACAAAGTAGTTAAATCTTCTTGAGCCTTAGCAATTACCTCATTTATTGTTGATCCAAAGTAGAACAGGCATGTGTCGTCCGCGTACAGGCTCACATGACCATGTAATCCTATCTGGTGTATGTCATTTATATAGATTAAAAAGAGCAATGGCCCCAACACTGACCCTTGCGGAATACCCCATGACACTGGCAGAGGCTTGCTTCGCATATCACCGATTTTGACAACTTGGGTTCTGTTCGTCAAATAAGATCGAAGCATTTCAAGTGCAGTTCCGTGAACGCCAATATGCTCTATTTTTTTTAACAGCAGGTTATGGCTGACAGTGTCAAACGCCTTTTTTAAATCTATGTAAATACCAAGAGCTATATTCTTCTTATCAATATTATTTTTAATTTTTGTTGTAAGGTCGATGGTAGCTGTGAGAGTGCTACTTTTTGGGCGAAATCCATATTGGCGCTCATAAATAAAATTAATCGAATTTAAATAATTTAGCAGGCGCTTGTGTAGGATACTTTCCAGAACTTTAGACAGTATAGGTAAGACTGAAATGGGCCTATAATTTCCGGGATCAGTTTTCGGGCCTGATTTATGTATAGGGGTTACCTTCGCTATCTTTAAGCTATTGGGAAACTCCCCGTTTGTTAATAATTTATTATAACAGTTTTTTAGATCATCAGCAATCAAGCTACCTATGCATTTTATAGATTTTATATTGATATTATCTAGCCCTGCACTAGAGTTTGCGTCAAATTTTTTGATAATGTTGTTAATTTCATCGACAGTGCATGGTTCAAGTGTTTTAAGCCCAGGAGGATGTATGTTCCTAGGCAATGCTCGTATGTCATTTTTGTGATATTTATCGGGTATTTTATTTGCTAATTGAGAGCCGATAGTTGAGAAGTATTTATTAAATTCCTCACAAATATGATCAGGGCTAGTAAATTCTACTGAACCTATTAATAGTTTTGAAGGAACACAGTTTTGTTTAACTTTATTGCTAGCTAGTTCGTTAATGAGATTCCACATTTTTTTCGGTTTGTTGACACACTGCATGAATTTATTATAATAGTAGGTGTTCTTAGTATTTTGAATTAGTTTCATTACACAGTCTCTTTCTACTTTAAACTTGTCCACGAGCGCTTTGTTTTGCGGATCTTTCTTAAATTCTGTCCATAAATGATTTCGTTTACTGATTCTATATATAATGTCTCCGTTTATCCAGTCTTGTTGTGGTTGATTTAGTATTTTGGTCTTCGTTGTTTTACAGTTATTTATATGACGTTTTATACTGTCTTCAAGGTTTTTGTACTCATTTTTATGTTTTCCAAGTCCAGTTTCTTTAGTTAAATTGTATAGTTTATTATAATCTATTGCTTCATATTTATACCGTATCTTTGGTGGTGGTTTCGTCTTTTTTAGTTGCAGATAAATTTGTTTGTGATCTGAGATTGTGGATTCAATGATAGCCATATGGAAGTAATTATTTGTCAAATTAGTACAAACGTGGTCGAGGATAGATTTCCGTGTTGCTGAGTCCCTCGTGCAGTATTTTTTATACTGTTTGTTAAGTAGTTTATATCCGGTTTCTTTCATTAGTTCCTTATAGAGTTTTGTTTTTCTGTCCTTGACTAGGAGGTCGATATTAAAATCGCCAAAAACTAAGGCTCTTTTTCTCTGTTGTAACTGGGTATTATATGTATCGAGGAAACTTTTAAAATTTGTGTCGCCTGGCTTATAGACTATTCCTATTTCTAGTGCGTATTGGTTAAGTTGTATCCATAAGTAATTATTACCATCCATGTATTTTGATTCAGATAAACAATGTTGGAGGTCATTGTGTACGTATGCAGATACTCCTCCGCCTCTTGAGTCCGTTCGGTAGTTATAATAGTGTGTGTAATGCGGTAGTTGTAAGTCCATGGCATCTGTTTCGTTTCTTATCCACGTCTCCGTAAGCAAGATGACATGCGTGGTTGTTGGTATTGACCTGAGGATACATTTTAGCTCATCAAACTTTCCTTTCTTCCTAATGCTGCGTGCATTTAAATAGAAAAACGTAAGTCGCGATTGGGTCACTTCTAGTTGCTGGTAGGTATTCGTCACTGCGTAAGTGTTATTGTTAACTTCTAATTTCATTTGAGTACTTATTGTGGGAAGTTTTTTGTGCTGGTTTTGATAATTTTAGGCATCCCGTTGATGTATTTTATTGTGAGATCACTTTCTCCCTCCTTGGAACGACGAGTTAACTCTTCTTTTAAAGTTTGCAAATACTTCTGTTGTGCCGGAGTTTGATCGGAGAAAATTTTGATATTTTCAGGAAGCTTACTTTTATGGCGAAGTAACTGTCTTGCTGGCCCTAGCGTGTCATAGCAGACTTTAATTCTGCGGTCTTTTGCCGGGTTGTATTTACCGATTCTTATAACTTTGATAGGCTTAGGGATACCATTATCAAGTAAACTAGTAATCCTTATTACGTCGGCTTCGTCTTTGGAGTATCTTTCTTCTGATGTTTGACTATTTTGTTCGGGTAGACCCACAATAATGATATTTTTCTCTCTGTCGCGGCGATCTTGTATTTCGCGTATAAGTTGTTCATTTGTTTGTAGTTTATTGCCGGTAGGAGTGGGTGATGCAAATGTTGCAAGGCTAGATTCCAAGGTTTTCAGGTTTTCTTCATTTTGGCATATTTTATTTTCAAGTGAGGTTATTTTTGCTTTGATATTATTTTGCTCCGATTGGATGTTTGAAGACGATGATTTAATATCAGTTATTTGTGTTTTAATTTCAGTAATACTCTTTCGGATCATGGTAAATGTTTGGTCGTTACTTGATTTCATTTCTGCAATATGAGTTTTAACTTCCGATATGTTATCTTGCATTTTGTTCATTATTTGTTCATTTGATCCGGTATATTTTTCTAACAGAGTAGTCATATGTGTTAGCTGAGTACGCATTTCTTGGATTTCTTTTGAACAGTTACATCCTTGATCGAACGGTTGTTTTCTTTTTCTAAAAGTAATAGAAGAGTCCGTCTCCATAACATTGAGCTTAGATAAGTCCGGCTGCGAACTACTGCCGGTTGCAGTTTTAGATGGCGAACGCAGTAGGCTCATTATTACTTAAGTTGGTCTGACGATTATTTTCTTAATGATTCACTATACACTGCTGGCGTAGATTGTTTGTGTTATATAATGCCAGATGTAAGTGTGGCAGTGTATAATGATCGGATTATTTGCATGTATCTGCAAGCGTAGTGTGAGCGAGTCGAAAAATAGCAGTCTTACTGTTTCCCCGCGGGGGTGAAGGGTCCTGCCCGCACGCCGGCGCCCACGATGTGTTGTTCTTCAATTTCAATCACAATAGAGGAGAGACGCAATGATCACTTATACTTAATAGACAGTTTGATATAAATGTACTACGTAATAAGGTTTATTTTTATATGGCATCAATTAGTGCTTTGAATTTGAATTATTGAAACACGTATTATCTCGGCAACGAACGAACGACGAAATTTGTTTGTTTTATTTTCCGTATTCGAAGTATGGGTAAAGAAAAGACTTTACGAAGTGATTGTCGTTATATGGAGTTAAAGATCTTGAGGTTTTTTAAAAATGACAAAAAAGAACCTGATTATTCATAATATCGTAATATGTGTTATTTTTTATATATCTAACCGTAACAACAAATAAATATATATTTTTCAAACTTATTTTCTTTTTTGCTGACGCTACTACATGTTTGACGTCACGTCGACAGCGGCAACCTTAGCGCGAACGAGTAGTATGTGTGTTTGTTACTCCTTCTTGGAAAAACGACTAATCGGATTTCGTTGAAATTTGGCAAAGAGATAGTTTAGAATCTGCATTTACAAAATATTTAATTTGTCTAATAAATAAACTGCGGCAACCTGTAGCAGTTACTGTCTGTCAACTAACATTTTTAGATCATCTAATTTTTAGTGGCTGATTAATATGATAATGAAAATGATTGCTTGAAATTTTACAGCTTTGGAAACCTTTTGTTACTATTCATGGTTGAAGTTTATAACAAAGAGCATGACTCTTTGCCTTGGGAGATCCCGGCAATTTGGACAAACTTGGACAAATAACAAGTCTATAGGTGTTAATGCAAACTATGCGATGAGTCCACTTAATGCAACAAGAATTACATCATTATTATCAATACAAATTTATGTACAGGTATAAATAGTTTTGTCTTATAAATTATTTATTATTTTACTTATCACATCAAAATAATAATCTTAAAAAAATCTTAGTTCAGAACTATACTGCATTGTACTGTATTATCCTTTTTTGAAATTAAATAGGTATTTTTTATGCCTAAACCTAACGATAAGGCAGATGGGCTACCTGATGGTAAGTAGTCACCGTCGCCTATGGACATTTGCAACCCTAGGGAAGTCTTCAATGCATCGCCGGCTGTGAAGGAGAACTCTTTTCACACATTTTTTGAAGAGCCCCATGTCATAGCGCACCGGGAATACCTCGGGAGGAAGCTCATTCCACATCTTACACGTCCGTGGCAAAAAGGAACGTGCATATGGAACCGTAGAGGATCGCCACAAGTCCAGCTGGTGTGGGTGGAACTTCATCCTTCGGCGAGTGGTGCGGTGGAGGAAAGGTGACGTAGGCACCAGGTTTATAACATTTTGTAAAAAGTACGTGTTCTATGCATACATGAAAGAGCATTCACCCCTAATATAAGCTCTGTGAACTTAACAGAGGTGAACTTCACCTGTAATTTAAGTAATTTTGTTAATAAATAACTTTTTGATTTGTATCAATAGCAGCAATAAATTGAGTAACGAAGTCGCTAAATGGGACTAATTAAAGGCTGATATAATCGTTCCCAATTCATTTGCTATTTTGCTAATCTAATAATCGCCGAACAAATCCAGTAGTAACCTAAGAGCAGTCCCATTAATTTTAGGTATAATACCTAATATAATATTGTATAATAGTGAATCACAGTATATAATATAACTATTTTAAGTATTACGTATCGCTTAGTTATAATTTTAATCCAAAACTACGGCTTTTCTCTTTGTTAAAGTACTTGTAAAGAATGAGCCAAAGACAATTCAAAATATTGCATGAATCAAGTTTGTTCGTTACTTCAACCATAGACATACATCCATAGATATTCAGAATTAGCTGGACATAGACAGTAGACACTGACATTTTAAAGTTGAAGTATTGATTTTGTCCACCTCCCGCACCCGTAATGTATTTTTTGTTTCTTCGGCTGAGTTAATTTGATCTCGCGAGTGTTGGATAGTTTGTGTTGTGGTAAGAGAGAAAATAACAGCCAAAACAAGATGGTCGTTACTTCAGGAACGCTCCATTGATATTGAAATCACTGCTCCAGCAAGGCTTAAAGTGATATAAACGTTGGGTTCGGCCCGTGTTGCAGCCATAGTTATTGATCGATACTTAAAATGTCGGGCGATCACAAAACGCTGATAAAGGGCAGTCCGTCCCAATATGTGAAATTAAATGTGGGAGGAACGTTGTTCTATACAACTATCGGTACGCTAACGAAAAGCGACAATATGCTGCGTACGATGTTCAGCGGCAGAATGGAGGTTCTCACGGATTCTGAAGGTACCTACAATATTACTCATCTTTATCGAGTTTTAATCTTCAATAGGCTTTGATGTACTCCAGTACAATGGCGCCGTATAACTAAAAGTGCATTTTAAGCTTATAAATAATGCTGTCCTCCTATCAAATATCACGTTGAGAATGATTTCCGTCTGTTTGATAAATTTTGTAGAAACAAATTGGATGTATTATTCATTAATAGAACTAAAAACAGCTATTTACATTTATTAATTTATGTATTTCTAAAATTATGTTGTATAAACATAAAGTGCAAATTAACAGATATAATTTATGTAGTTTTATTTTCAGGATGGATACTTATTGATCGTTGTGGTAAGCATTTTGGCACGATCCTGAACTATCTCCGTGATGGTACAGTAGCACTGCCAGACACCTACCGTGAGATAACGGAGCTGCTGGCAGAGGCCAAATACTTCCTGATTGAAGAGCTCTCGGAATCCTGTCAGCAAGCTTTGACTAAGAAGGAGCGTGAAGCTGAACCCATTTGCAGGGTTCCTCTGATTACTTCTCAAAAGGAGGAACAGCTTCTGATCTCCTCGACTACTAAGGTTATTTTATATATTTGTATCATAATTAGTATTTGTTTACAGAAAATGTTCCTTATGCTGTACAAACCAGGACAGTTTTTTTTATTTCATTGGCAGGGTCACACTAACTTTTTATTATTGCTGTATAACAGCAAATTAGGTAGTGATATATCTAATATAATGCCTAATAATACAATGTGGTTCTCATTTTAAATTATGAGAACCACTTATCAACTTTGATCTCTTAGGCACAACATAACACAACTATCTTAATGTCTACTAAGAAGCGATTCTTATAAACATGTTTCAAATGACATCGAAAAGCACAGTAGTGCTTCATCAAATTCATGGCAATGCACGTATGTGTTTTACATAGTTAACATAGTTTCATGTATCATGCTTTTTTCAGCCTGTTGTGAAGTTGCTGATAAACCGACACAACAATAAGTACTCTTACACAAGTACTTCAGATGACAATTTGTTGAAGAACATTGAGCTGTTTGATAAACTGTCTCTGCGCTTCAGTGGACGAGTCCTATTCATAAAGGATGTGATTGGCTCAAATGAAATATGCTGCTGGTCATTCTTTGGCCACAGCAAGAAGTGTGCTGAAGTATGCTGCACGTCTATTGTGTATGCCACTGATAAGAAACATACCAAAGTGGAGTTCCCTGAAGCCAGGATCTATGAGGAAACATTGGGCATTTTACTGTATGAGAGCCGAAATGGTCCTGACCAAGATTTGATCCAAGCCACATCATCCCGTGGAGCTGTCGGTGGACTCTCCTGCACTAGTGATGAGGAGGAGGAGCGCTCTGGATTAGCCCGACTTCGGTCCAACAAGCAAAATAATCAGTCTTAGCGGTTACAGTCAGGCTTGGCACGCCTCCGAAACTCAAAACGGACGAATGTTTGATACCAAGCCAGTGTCTCTTTTCCATTTTGCTGGCTACCATGCTTTGGTATGTGGATTTGAATGGATACTAGAATTTGTCTGTACTTTTTGCTCGACAATGAATGTGCGTGGACGAAGTGAATAGTTAACGGTTAACAAGTTTGGAATTTTGAATGGAAATTTTCAATGAACATTTTTCCCATTATTGTGTCTGTATGTCTATGTCTATTCTGTGTTTAGCAAGTGTTATTATGTCTACAAGTGGTTTTCAAGTTTAGTGACTTCTATATAATAACTTCAAGTGCAAAGAGAAGTGTATCTTAGATTAATTCCACAGTTCATCGAGTTTTTTGAACTTATTAAAATATAATTAAAAAAGTATTCTGTCTAGATCTATCTATCTATCTATCTTTAATAAAGAATTGTCTAGTATTTTCATAACGTATTTCTGTAGAATAGAATTGTTCATATAATATTGATGATTACGTCCAATCTTATTTGTTTTCATGAATTCACAGTATATAGTATGCCCACTTATATTTGAAACAAATTTAAATGTTTAGTATACATGCAGTAAAATCTTAAATAGATATAGAAATTATAGTAGGTGTCAAAAGTGAAAATCTTGCAAATGTATGCAAATGCAACACATTATAATCATGTGTGGAATATGTAAATAACATGTAAATTGATGTTATGCTTCATATATAATTGAATATGTAGCTCAAGATGTATGCCAAATTGATGTCTTATATTAGGTATTCTACACAAATTAAAAACATGCTCATTTTTATTTATAAACATTGATTGTATGCAATTTATTAAATATTAATCAATGTAGTATTGTAAATGTATTTTGATTGCAGTAATATTCTTATTATCATTGTCTACAATATTCATATAGTAATTTAATTGAAAGACATTAATATAACTTATTTAAGATATGTAAACAATTCTTATAAGGCACAAAGTAGCATATTCAGTAAAAAAAAAAGTAGGTAATTGTGTAATTACTGAATTACAAATTTTCATAAAGCTTTGGTAAATCTATGATGTATGTCATATATTTTTAAGGCTTTTCATTCTGTGCGAACTAGAGCAATAGTTTGATCTCATTTGTTCATCTTCAATCGACATGCTTTAAATATGATAAGTAAATGTAAAGCTGTTTAGGAAAATATAAAGGTATAAAATATTTATTAACATTAAACGAGCCTCTGTCACTGGTAATATTTCCACGGATGAGTAAATCTACTTTCGTATTTGTAGCTCAGAATTCCTGAATGTAATCATAATTCAATAAATCATATAAAGTTTGTAAATGAATTCACCGTAAAAGCCAAACCTATCAACATTGGATCGGACCTTACATGCCAAGGTATTATTGGGTGAAAGGAAATGAATTTTCCGTTCTCATGTCTATATTAACTATTCGCTAATATAAAAGAGTTTGCAAAAAATAATATCCAAACTGAAATGTTGTCTTTGTTATTGGTTATCTAGTTCGCCATGAAATTTATAAACATTTATCAGGTGTTACGATCGGCACACCTATTTCTAGCGTGAAGCAGTTCTTGTGTTTCGGTAGAAGAATATGGTTGCCGGCTCACTTATACATCTTAGTTCTCGGGAGCAGCAGCGTATTTGATCGATTTCAGATAGAACCACTGTTCCATATGAAGTTGCTTACAGGTGACTATGGGTGGTATTGAGTACTTACCATCAGGTGGACTGCACGCTCGTTTGTTACTTCATATCATAAATATTTGTTTTAAAATTTTTTACTCGCCTAGCCAAGATTGGTGTTAGTAACAAGTACTTGATCTTTAAAATGTATTTTCGGCGCCAAATATACAAGTACAAACGTGTCATTCATTCTTAATATAGCCCATTAATGAAGATTAGCTACTGGTGTCGTAATTTTGATGACAGTTAATTGTTGAATAAATTAAATTGAGCCAATTAAACCACGGCGAACGACGACCTAGTGTGCAATAATGACTATGTTCTCAGTTTCTTATTGCGTAATTAAGACGCTGGGATTTAAGTACAAATTCTTATTAAACTAACTCCAATATATCCAATGAGTAATATATCTAAAGTTCGCCTGCTACTCCATAAAAAAACATACAAACAAACGTAGCGTGTTGTTATATATCCTATAACCTTCTTCTATTAACGGACTTTTAAACACAAAAAAAAAACTATTCGAACCAGTAGTTCCTGAGATTACAGCGTTCGAGTAAATAAACAAATTACAACAAACAAAACAATGTGTAAAAGTTTTCGTGTCGGCAACCCCCGGCAAGGTTTGAAAAAATCTCAAAAGAGTGTTGTCTTAATTACTAGAAAACGGCAAAAATAGACAAAAAAGTTATAAAGAAAATGTGTAGAGTTTT
Source organism: Cecropterus albociliatus (assembly GCA_018250195.1). Taxonomy (NCBI): domain Eukaryota; kingdom Metazoa; phylum Arthropoda; class Insecta; order Lepidoptera; family Hesperiidae; genus Cecropterus; species Cecropterus albociliatus. Next base: position 133 of record DWND01000232.1, on the reverse strand, counting down.
AAATCTATACTAATCTATACTATAATATTATAAAGCAGTAGAGTTTTTTGGCTGAACGCGCTAATCTCAGGAACTACTGGTTCGAATTGAAAAAATATGTTTGTATTGAATAGTAAATTTATCGTGGAAGGCT
>DWND01000231.1:0-11516 GCA_018250195.1 Cecropterus albociliatus | reverse complement strand
TGTCGTCACAGGGATACAATTGACAAAGTTGTTAAAGTAGATGACTTTTATCGCCGTCGACGCAAATTTCCCTTACTCTATCCTAAATTTCATAGTAAATGGACCCCTGATGTCAATTTTTACTAAATTTATCTTATAAAGCAAATGCAAACACCACCATTGACCTTTTTTCGAGGGGGAAACCTTCAAAAGGTATCCAATGTCGTGGATGCGACACCGGGTTTTGTGGGACTTCACTAATTTTTATTTTAAATTTTATGTATTCTATATGTACAATTAATACGAGTTTAACAATATCGCATATGTCAAATCCATTCAGTGGTTTAGTCTACAGAACTAACGAAATGGATAAAGTCACATCCCCTCCTTCTGAGGGAGTAGGGTAAATACACTTATAAATTAGTAACATTGTTAATAACCTCTTTTCTTTGGGAAGCCGTTTAAAAATATTGAAACAAAAATCCCGATTACTCAAACCATTTTTTGTCGTATATAGTGATACATTATTTAATTATTTTAATTAAATAATGTATCACGTTTAATGTATAATGTAATAATCACGTGTAATAATGTATCATGTGTAATGTATTTAATTATTGTAACGTTTTATATGAATTTTCGTCAAAATACTCAAGTAAAAGTAAAGTAAGTGATGTAAATGAAAAACTATTTTGTGTTTTGTATTTAATATAAAAATGAAGTATTTACATATTGCATTTGAGTACATTATTTTTATTATTTTGCACATTTCTATTAAAAACTAGCTTTTATTTCAATGCACTGCTAAGAAAAAACAGTTGAACTTTGTAGTTAAACCCATTATTTTGTTGCATTGTACAATTTCATATAAAACGTTTTAGATTTCGATTTTTTTAAGGTGTATTGTACAATACAATATTGTATTCTACATGTTACGCCCCTTCATTCGATATCTACATATGTATATTGTGTGGGCTGTACGGAAATTTGTAATCTTCCATCTTATTGAAGCGACTTTTTTGGATGAACAACAATTTTGATTATACATATATTATTGCATTTTCGTTGAAAATAAGGATGTATACCAAATTTTAGCTCGGTTAAAGAAAACTGATTTAAAATTCAAATGCAAGATTACATTGCAAGTTAAATAAAAGCTAAGTTAAGTAAATAGTTTATAGTTATTTTACTGTTCTGTGCATATTTTCTTTATTACATTATTTACTTATTCATTTTGAAATCTCTTATATTCAAATTTTTTTTTTCACTTTACTCAGATTGAAATGTATTGCTTATTGAAATCAGCATGTTCCCGTTTTGACCACGATGACCCCAGGACCCGCGCAGTAGAAGAAGCATATTTTGTTTCTGTAGGTGATCCCATCAGACGCACACACCGGCGAATCCAGATCAGGACAGTTGCAGGCTTCCACGTTTGAATACAAGATGCACAGGAGAGCTAAGAAAGAATGGAATATAATTTAATAAATGTACTTAAGATCACGCGCCGAGTTTAAGTTCCTACTTTTTATACCTAAGCATTGCAAATGAGCTGCCTAATAAAAACTAGATAGTAGTCACCGTTGCCTATAGACACTTGCAACACCAGGGGAGTCGCCAATGCATCGCCGGCTTTGAAGGAGAGCTCTTGTCACAACTTTTTTAAAAAACCCTATGTCGTTCCACATCTTACACGTCAGTGGCAAACGCGTGTCAACCATACCGTGCCATTTATTTTGGTGCATGGATTGCACTTTTCAGTGAAACACCTTGTGATATACGATATTTATCTTTTTATTATTAGGCGCAAGAATAATAATTAATCTAATGTGATTGAAGTAGCAAACGAGCATGTGTTCAACCTGATGGTAAATGGTAACTGCCACCCATGGACATCTGTAAGCAACTTCATATAGAACAGGGGTTCTATCTGAAGTCGATCACCGATGCTCCCGAGGATTAAGATGGTCGCCTCGTATATAAGTGATCCGGTAACCACACCATTCCACCGAAACCCAAGAACTGCTTTATATTTCTTATTCTATTATATGTCTTAACAACGTGTGATTATTAAATCACAAATAAAGTATGAACCACTTAATAAAGATCGTATGAGAATGTGATTCTCAGTTGTATCGCGTATACAGTAGTCAAGCAATGTAACAATACAAGTACAAAGTTTCACTTTTAACCCACAAAATGGAACTGGTTCTACGCGTCTCGTGTCTGCCCTGTCAACGTCACGCTGACAAAGGCGTGAAAACTAACGCTCCGGTGTATTGTCAGTTCTGACATGATATTTATACAAATAGCTCAGTTTGCACTAGGTACGGATTTTAGAAGCTGGATGGACGTGAAATGGCCATCGACGGTTTTTATACCGTATACCTATTGCCAATGTAGATGCATTTTTTGAAATATAGAAGGTAAGGCAAAGGTTTTAAAAGGTGGTAGAATCAATAGTTTCACCGGGGAGGTATCACCACCACACTTATTTCTATCGTGAAACAGTTCTTTCGTTACGTTGAAAGGGTGTGGTGGCTTGTCCGCTTATACCATGAGGCGACCATTTCAGTCTTTTGGAATAGCAACTCCTTTGTCGACTTCAGATAGAACCCCTTTTCTATATGAAGTAACCACTTACCATGAAAAGAACTACATGCACGTTTGAATCCTTCCACCGAAACGCACGTTAAAAATATATGTGAGGGTGGTACTTCCCCGGTTGACCTACACTGGTTCTACCATGAGAAGTCATACTACTAATACTAAACTTTGTAGACACAGTGTCAAAAATATACTTCCTTGCAGCTGTAGAAACCACATGAACCGGCTTGTTACAGCAAGCCCAGTCTATTCAGAAGGTTCTTCCACCCGAGTAAATTTAAATCGTTCAATCTAATATCTTGATATCTTATTTGCATGTACAAATTGATTTTCGCATATTTGCATAATTGCTCGACAATAAACAACCGTGAAGTCATTGTGTTTGATCGATGTAGGCGGCCTTGGAATGTATGAATATGTAGAATTCGCATCATACGAATTATTGTTGGTATCTTGGTATATGTATTCTGGGCGAGTTTCAATATAGGTTGATAAGGAAAATGTTACCATAATTATCTAGTTATTTCTTTTCATGTCGTTATACGAAGGATTTTTGGGAATCGTAATAAAATAATAAATAAATAAGAATATTTTTAGGACAGGAACCGTAGATATATAGGTAAAATCAGTGTTAAGTGCTGCGTTTTACTTTTTAGATAATATAAATCTCAACGCGTCTGTGCGCTCAGGTAGAATGCCAATCCTATTTGCAATTACAGATGTCCGTGAAAATGACCAGTGCCCTTAGTTAAGTAAAGTTTTCTTGTTCAGCCATACCTTGCTATGAACATTGTCATTTGGTTCGAAAACATAAACGGTGATTGTTTGAAAAAACGTAAAACTCATACTTAGGACACAGTTTGCATCATTACGTTGGCATGCCCATCATCCTTTTAAATTTTATTTGAATAACATTTGATCCAATGTCAAAGTCAAATCGCATCTCTACAGTAGTAACCCCGTATATAAGTATATATCTTATATTCCATACAATTTATAGGCGCTTTCTATATTATCTATATTCTGTGGCGAAGGCACGTATTAATATCACGAGTGCGAGAATATTACTCGTGGGTGATAAAGTAATCGTATGCCTTCTGGATAAATTACCACTTGTTTGAGGGTTAATGGCAAATACGGGAGCCGTATATCATTGTTATTAAAAGGAAAAGGCAGTCTAGCCAAGGTCAATTTGTGATATACCAAAGCAACATAGCTATTGCAGCCCATCAGATAAGGTTTTGATATACTAGCAGTTGCGCCCGACTTTGTACGGTATCTTTTATCATCGTGGGTGTCTACGTTATAAAATTGTCGCAAAACGTGGTTCTGCTTTTAGTAGTAAGCGGTTTCAGTATACATGTATGTATATTACATATGAGGAGCCATCAATAAATTACGTCACAGGAATTTCCCGACTTTTGAATCCTACTCCGTCCTTGTCACACCTGGTCAAATCTGTGAGACCCCCCTTTTTTTTGTTCTCGATGGGAAAACCTTCAAAAGATACCCGACGCCGTGGGAGCGACGTAAGGGTTATTTTTACTGCACTAAAACCCTTCCGGTGGTCGTGTTCGGCGCTGCGAAGAGAACTCCGGGATCTCCAAGGGAACACAACCTGAGACCTCTGAGCGCATTGCCCCATCGGACTCAACCCAGGTGAGCGGCTGGGCTCACTGCATCGTCTAGTCTTTACGAAAGTATGCGATCACATATACCGCCGTCCTTCCCAGGGTCACCTGGCTGGACGGTATTACTCTACTGTGATGTCACATTTTGCAACTTTAACCTGAAAACATTAATTTAAAATAGCATTTCTCAGACTATAAATGAGATTACGTTCATTAAGTACTTGAAGTGTGACGAAATTGTTACATTTCTTCATGATAGCATTTTACTAGTCAACATAAACTTACTCTTATAAAATTACAATTTATAATAGACATTGCTCGAAAACTAAATCTAGTTTTTGTATCGTTTAGTTTACTGTAAATAAACATAAGTCGTAAATAAATAAAAAATGTTTTAAAAACCAGACAGACAATTTTATTTATTTGTATAGACGTAGATATTTGTACAACACGCTTCGAAGACGTTCCACAAACAGAGTGGCGTTACCATGAGTTACTTCAGAATCTAATAACTTTGTGAGTGTTTGCAATTTTAACCCGTATCCCCAAACACAACAGCCTATAATACCGTGGCAATGAGGACATAAACGAAGTAATGTTTACATGTGGTTACATAGTAATTATCTCGATGAACCAACATGTAAATGTCTCAATATCTAACCGAACATTGTGTACTCGTCTGAAGGAATATGTTAGCTTTGTACGGAATCTCTTTAAATTTAGCCTAATATATCTATCTGTAAATTTTGGGCATTTTAGCATCGTCAATATATTATTGTCCGGCTGCTGGAAAAGGATTTTCTTATATCAGAATAAAAGAGTTTTAAGCCATAGTTCACGTCGCTGGCTATGAAAATGCTTTTGCTTGGCGAATTGACAGATTTCACACACTTTTGAAAACCTTTTTTTATATACTCTTCCTCATGATGTTTCCTTCACCTTAGAGCAGTAATATCTTGTAAAACGCACATTTTTTTGAAAAAAAAAAGAGATGCATGCTTGGAATTCGAACATTCGACCCTCGACAAAGAGTCCGAACTTTAACTATTGGGATAGCCTAATAGTTAAAATTCGGACTCTTTGCAGTGATAGTACTGTTCTAGCAATATAATATCACCTACTGGTCATAACTATATCATCTACAATTATCGTAGTGCAGTGGCCACGTTCGCGACCTACATCGGAACGCGAATCGATTGACGATAACTCGCGGCTAATCAGCGCGCTAGGAATTACGTGTTACGTGCCGTACGCACTGACCGCGAGCTGTGAGCATGTCAAATGCATGTCTGTCAGACAACATGCATGTCAGCGTCAGGAAGTACATTTGTTTCTTACGTGATGTAGTTCTGTGGAAGAGTGCGGTTGGCGGCTCACATTTGACGACACACGACGACAAACGCACCTGTAATTGTCCTTAGATAGAACACCATATTAAGACTTCAAATAGAACATTATATTCCTTACTAACGTCCATGGTGAGAAGTGAACACTTACCATCAGGTGGACTGTAACTGTAAGCTACGTACCTACTAATTTATAGCATGTTATAAAACGCTTTCTACAGTAATAGAAGCTTATGCAAAAAACCGTTTATACACTGATAGTAACCATTCGCGTATTAAAGGACGGTGTCGATGATTTCGATCACGTCCATCAAGATATTATCTCACCTTTAAAAGAGCAGTGAACGACTTCGCACACCTATATGCAAAAGATCTTTTAAAATTTTCTTTTAAGTCGAGAAGTTAGTACTTCTGTTTTCATGTAGCCCCCAAGTCATATAATTCTAAGGCAAGAAAAATATCATTAAATTAATGTAATAAGCAAAGCAGATACGGATGATGAGTAAGCCTCTTTAGTAGTTTACTAGTTCAAGAGCTCGTTCGTGTAAGCTTATATGGAGTAGTTTTTACAGGTTCATTAAAAACCACACGCGGTATTTTTTATTTTCCACTTTTTTCAAAGCCTCCACTTAAACAGAACCTAGCTCGTCTCGTAAAAGATAGTAGGAGTATATGACGCATTTAGATAATACTCGCTTATTCCAGCGGCTTCGCCCATTTCTGTCACGTTTTACCACGGTAATGAGTATATATGTTACTCCAAATTATAAACTATCTATGTGCCAAATTTTAATGAACCAAATTAAAAAACCATAAAACTAACCAAACCAAATTCCAACGTTTTTGCGTGCAAACTTCACAAACACATACGTTCTCAAAAACTTTTGAGTAATGTGATAACATAATAGACTTGATGGATTTTAATGAAATAATGGCAAGTTACTTCAAGATACAAACCGTGAAGTTTCAATTCTTTAAAAAACTATTGCGAACTACTGCGTTGACGTAAATAATTTGGCAAATGCCTAACGTGCTTTTCAGAGCTTTGGAGCTACTTGATTTAACGTATTAAGTAAACGATGTGGCATTTTACTGTTTTTGAGTTATATTATCGGCGTGGACGGTTGTAAAAAAAATAACATTAATGTTGACCTTTTGAATAATAAATTTTTTGGTCGGAATATCAAAATTACCATATCCACGGCGCAGCTTACTCGCCATCGCAAAATATTTGTTTCGTCTAAAATTCGTCGTAACATATTTTTTTATCCACGTAGCAGGTAGGCTGTTATTATTATGATTCTTGCGCACGCCCGACCCAGCGATAAAAATATTATGAGCAGCCTTCAGCGCAGGGTTAAGATGTCAGAATCGCTATAAAGAAAGGAAAAAATGATACGGCAGTGTACGGGTTTTTTGATGCTGTGTTTTTACTCGCTGTTTATTTACACAAAACATGTATAGAGTACATAGAATAAGTTATTCATATTTATTGTGGTATGTGTTATTAGGTGTTGATCTTAAATTCTGCCCTCTCTGAAGATGCCAGAGAAGGCAACCAAGGGACAAAATCAAGTAGATCTTCGCGGTACAAGGTTTTGGGGGGTGGCTATGTCCAGCAGTGAACCGCAGCTGGCTGATGGATAAATTGTGGAATACCAAAACGAGGAACCCTTAATAACTAGTCTGTTCAATTCGTGTTGCTTCATCGGGCTTATTCTGTAAAGGGCGGTACCGATTTAGACGAAACCGTCAAGGCTATATGTATTATTCGTACCTTTGTAAAAGGCAAAAGCTTGTTCGATCTAACAAATGCGCCAGTATAAATATGAATAAACATAACATTACTTATTACAAATACAAAGACATTAATTATATCTAAAATCATATGTAAATTATATATAAAAAATGTAGAATATTTTATGTACTAGAAAAATAAAGAATTAGTTTTATAATTAAGATGAGAATGGTTCTTATTCTCGTCTGAACGGTAAATCGCAGGGTGGTCGCATATTAAGATTCGATGATGAGTTCTTTACAGTTTTTTGATAGTTTCCGCGATGTGTAAATGCGGTTATTAATTATTAAAAGCTTTTTAATACTCGAAATGCGGTAACAGGTCTTCTATTTATATTTTAACGTCCGCGGAAGTGTGTTAAATAAAAATATAGATGCTCTAGTACACAGATTAAAAATTACCGTTAAAGTTTTATAGTTTTGGAATAGCGCTATAACACCAAACTGCTCGGGTCTTAACGTCCCATAGTATCACTACACTACACTATCAGTGTATCTTTTTTATCTATTCGCTCGGAAATTAGCTTTACCTGCATGCAGATTTAATGCAGTGTAATGCTATAAAGCTGTACAGTTTTATTTATTCATAAGTCACACCAACCACGTGAACACTCGAATTATTTTAGATAAAATAATGAAATTACATCCATGTGTCACCTTAATTATGACATACTAAACCAAGATAATATAGTTGAAATGAAAATTATGAAAATAAAATTTAAAGTACATATCATAATTGAATTAGCGTTATAAACGAATTAATTGCACATGAGAAAAATACTAAAAATGTAAACATTTTGTAATATTTAAAGTCCATAGCCAAAATACATTATGTGATTAAATTAAATTTGTATGAAAATTCTATAATAATGTAAATAAAAATTATCTTCGAGTTCACTTTTTAAATTGAATTGAAGTATGAGTACCCAGCATTCATAAGTACTCGATTGTAGTAGAAGTACTCAGTGGTGCCCATTGACATCCGTATTGAGTATCCAGCATTCATAAGTACTCGATTGTAGTAGAAGCACTCAATCAGTAATCAACTCTAAATAGAAATGATACTACCTGTAGTTGGTCACAGATGCGTCGCCACTTGGACTAATTTAGAACGCCTCACTAAATGTTTCCATACCTTTCAATGTAGACTACAGCCCTATGGGCATTACTGGTGGTAGAACCAATATAGTTCGACCGGGGAAGTACCACCGCCATACTTATTTATAACGTGAGCAGCTTTTGCGTTTCGGTGGAAAGTTGTGGTTGCCGACCATCGTAGTCCTCGAGAATAGCAACGCATCTGTGATTGACTTCGGATATAACCACTGTTCTATATGAAGTTGTTTAGAAATGTCCATGGCGAAATGGCGGCTCGTTTGCTACTTCGTTCTTATAAAAAAAAATCCAAATAGTATCTCTATTATGGAACGTCCATTTATTTCCGCCTATAATCTCCGTAACGAGTGCCACAACTATTGCGTTTAATGATAACAAAATTACACCAAAATACGCACGGTTATAAATGGAGATCAGCTTCAAAACAGACAGATAGGCAACATTATCTTTTTTAGAGCGCACTTATCTTTTATACCTTGCACTGATATGCGGATACAGGTAACGGAATAAATGTGTACGTATTAAAATTCACTGTAATGGCGTTATTTAATCCCGCCCCGGGCCTTATCCCATTAGCACAACACTTTCTCTTTAAAACAGCTTTTCACACGAGATAGCTTAATCTGCAATGACCGTTAGCATAGTTTTTGTTCGGATAATAGCCGCGAAAACTAACAATTGAAGCGGGAATTTGAACTGCAGTACGCTTTTAATTTCGTTTAGGATTGCCGAATTTTTTTAAATGGAATGTTTTGTGTGTCAAATTGTTGAACGTAGCTTTTGTTTTGTTTTCTGATTACATCCGTTCAATTGTTTGTGATACACGTATATTTTGTACGAAGTACGATTTTTTTTAGTAGTAACATTTATGTCGGTTGAAAATCGCTATTATATTATATAACTTAGAGAAAAGTTATAGGTGCTAACTTAAGATTGTTACTAAGCTCGATGAGCTTTGTACTAAGACGGTATAATTAGCGCCTATCTGGTCATATTTACTGGCACGCGACAGGCAAATATTAGTAAAACTCTTATAGAACCAAAACGGAAATAATCTTGTATTTTTGTACTTCTAAATGTGTAGATTGTTATAAAATTGCCTCCTGATACAGTACATCATGCATGATATGACCAAAACATTGCGCTACGCTAAGTTGTCTACTCAACAAATGTCGAATGTTCTAGAATTTAAGTCCTAGACTGTCCTGGACATGCAGGTTGCATGCAGGTCCTGTTGTGAAACCACAGATACATGCACCGGTCCGTTAAATTATCAACAACATGGCATGTTAAATATTACCTCAAATAGTTACAAACCTCAAAACGATTAAACATGATAAGCCGTACAAATCAGAAACACGAAAAACACTATCGAAAGCCAGCTAACAATATTTATACACATTGTAAATTACAATAATAAATCACATTATACAACACTGTTTCGGAATTTGATTCATTCCGATAATCGTTTAGCGCATTGGTGAACAGCTTTCAACGCCTATAAAATTTACATTAAATTCCTCGAATTCGTTTGCTCTATTCATGTTTATTGCTTGATATTTTTCTTTAGGAGTGAAATTTTAATACACGTTGATAAATATATAGGGAGAAAATTTTGAAACGAATGGCAATACGAAATTTACTTTTGTATAATACTTACAAATGTACACTTAGGCACTTAGATGGGTTCTTCCTCAAATTCTCAAATATAGAAACGCTTTGTCACACGTGATTTTTATATTAATAAAAACAATAAGTTTTTTTTTTATAAATATGAAGTAGCAAACGAGCAAGCAGCGCACCTGTTGGTAAGTGGTTACTGCCGCCCATGGACATTTGTAAGCAACTTCATATAGAACAGGGGTTCTATCTGAAGTCGACCACAGATGCGTTTCTACTCCCGAGGACTGAGATGGTTGCCTCATATAAAAGTGAGCCGACAACCACACCCTTCCACCGTAACGCAAGAACTGCTTCACGTCAGTAATAGGTGTGACGGTGATACTTCCCCGGTCGAACTACATTGGTTCTACTACCTGGCAAATTACCAGCAATTTACCACCATAATTCGACTCATGACAATTTGACAGAAAATGCCATGTTTATATATTTTTAAACCATAGCATCGATAAATAAACGAGCATACTTCACCTGGCAGTCACTGCCGCCCATGGACATCTGTAAGCAACTTCATATAAAACAAGGGTTCTACCTAATGTCGATCGCAGATGCGTTGCTACGCTTGAGGGATAAGACGGTCGTCTCATATGAAAGTGACATACAACCATTCCACTGCAACGCAAGAATTTCACGCTAGAAATAGCCGTAGCGGTGATACTCCGGTCAAACCATACCCGTTCTGCCACCTTGCGAGTCGGTATCAGACTAGATGATGAGCAGACACTTAATGTCATTTTAACTTACGGCTGTTTTCTGCTGCCATACCTAAAAAAAAACTTTTCTATAATATAGGAGCATCAAACAAGTATGTCGTCCATTTGTTGGAAATGACCACTATTTGTTGGTAATAATATATAATTACCATTTACTTACTAGTCATTTACTAAATGTAATAAATCGGGTAATAAGTTATAAATAAGATTGCGATTTTACCTGAGGTTACCCACAGTTGATAAGAATATATAGAAGAATTCCTCAAACCAGAACCAGATTAGGCCAAAAAATGGATGAACGGTTCTTTTAGCATCGAACTACGAACGCTTTACTCTGTTGGAACTCTGTTGATAAGAATATATAGAAGAATTACTCAAACCAGGTCCAGATTAGGCCAAAAAATGGATGAAGGGTTCTTTTGGCATCGAACTACGAAGGCTTTACCAGTTTTAAATAAACATGATTATATTGAGCTTACGTAACTCTGAGCATGCTCTTATGTAGGCATGGATCGATTTTTACATCGTATTTTATGTTACACCTATAAACTTAGAATTTTTATGGTGAGACCCTCGAAATATTGCTTTATGTGATCAATTTTTACGTACAATGTTCAAATGTTTATAAAATAAAAGGAAAATTCTTC
>DWND01000230.1:0-11526 GCA_018250195.1 Cecropterus albociliatus | reverse complement strand
TTAAGAATGATATACGAGCAAGCAATAATTTTTAAATGAGATTGAGTTAAAGATAGCAAAAAGCATAAGGAGAGAAACAGTGGCGTAGCGTGCCTTGGCGGGGCCCCGTATACAAAGTTGTGTGGTGTATGTTTTCACCCTTAAGAAGGGTGAAAATATTTTTTTTTGCATAAAATTAAAATAAATATTTATTCATCATAATTATCTGTCAAAATTTGGGAAGTATTTATTAATTTATATTTACGCACGTTGGCGGCCCCAGTAGCCTGGGGGCCCCGTATAATTGATACGGCGTATACGGCAGCAGCTACGTCCCTGCTGGCGCCGTACTCGGGTAAGATTCTTGTCTTAAGAGTAGTTTATTATACTGTATATTACAGGACTAATTGTTGTTTTGTCACTGTAGCGGACTGGTTGATTGGCTACGAAATGATACCATATAAACTCTTGTCACTTAATGTTACATATATAATTGGAGGATTATTTAACAATATATATAACGATATTGTTTTTCAGGAGGTGGAAAATATCAGAGAGGAATTCCAAGCAACCTTTGATGAGGATGAAAATGAAAAACCGGGCAAGAGTTCGGTTCCACTAGAGAAATACGAGGAATTGGGGGTATGTTTTGTTTATTTATTTGTACTATTTTTACAATACAATTCACTTGTTGAGGTCAGAGTTTCCATGGCTTAGACTCGTGGGCACCATTCAATAATTATGTATTTCACATTAGTTCGCGTTTCACCCGGCATCGCGTGCTCATTACATTTATCGGTTGTGGAAAATATTGTCAGTGCATCCTAATTCGCATATTTTATTTATCACTTTAATAGTGTTTATTGCAAGAAACCACTTTTTATTTTATAAGGCTGAAATAACAAACGAGCATGCAGTCCACATGATTGTAAGTGGTTACAACTACTATGGACATCTATAAGCAACTTCATATAGAACAGGGGCTCTATGTAAGATCGAACACAGTTACTACTCTCGAGGACTGAGATGGTCGCCTTGTATAAGTAAGCCGGCAACCTCACTCTTTCAATGGAACGCAAGAACGCTTCACCCTAAAAATGGGTGTGGTGGTGGTACTTCCCCAGTCGAACTACCCTGGTTCTACCACCTGGTAGACCACACTAATCATTTATCTAACTACCTATTAGCTAGTAACGCGTTGTTCCTGTAGTGTAGTTGAATTAGAATTGGGCTACGGTATCCCCTGCCCGTCGTAAAAGACGACTAAATGGGCGCTTCCGGAGTTGCGGGAGGCAAGGGTGGCAGCTCGAACCGTCCAGTCAAGGAACCCCGGAAAGGACGGCAGTACCACACATATCACCGCGCACACACACACACACACACACACGCTTTCTACACTCACAGCCCCACACTAGGATTTTCTCCTGTGTCGTGAGTGCCATGGACACACAAACACGAATACAAACACCCAGACCTAGAACAGAAATCTAAACTCATCATTCATCGAACCCGAGACCCACTGCGCGAGACCTGTGACCCTGACATGACCCTGTATGAGTCCTCTTCGCAGCGATGAGGACGTCCATTTTAGTTTAAGGGGGGGTTTAGTGCGGTAAAAATCCAACGTAATCGGCGTCGCTCCCACGGCGCCGGGTACTTCTTGAAGGTTCTTGAACATAGCTCAATGAAAAAACTCCTAATGACAGATTTGACACACATCCATGGCTTAGCTAAATCGCAAACGTCTAGAGGCACTCTTACGCTTTAAATTTTTAATTAAAACTGATTTATGTCTAACATTTTAATTTTCAGATGGAAAACGAGAATCTAACTTACGAGTTGGAAGGATACAAGAATGAAGCACATCTGGCCAAGGACGAAGCTGAGAGAAAGTTCGAGAAGTTCAAAGCACACTTCATAGCTCAACAGGCGCTGCAAAATAAACACCCGGTAAATCAGTGTTGCCAACTCTATGAACTGTTTTCCCAAAAGAACATTTAACTTTAAATTTTAAGTCGACTTGGAAAATTCTGTTTTTTTTTTTTTTATAATTTACCAGCTAAGTGTAGAAAAACCTTTAAATATTTACTGTCAAAATAAGTCTCTAGGGTGCCTAATGAATACTAAGGAATAAGAGAATTTTTTATAGGACTATTTAAACTAGCTGTAAAAGCTTGCGGTAAAAGCGCGTTTTTGAAAATATGTATAAATTTAAATTAACTCCACATACTCTTACAACATTCCACTATCAACCTAGGATTATAAATGTAATATGATATAATAAAAAAAGTGTACATCTAAACTACATTTTTGCATTTACAACCAGTACTTAGTTATTAAAACTCATTATTATTCCATTACATTACAGAAATATTTACATTCGAGTTACAATTGTCTTAACACAACTGAAGATTTACAAATGATTAAGTAATTACTTCAGTTTATCACCTATACATTAATGGATATAAGTAGTTTACCTATTATTAGTTGATCAAGATTACAACATACAATGACTAGTATAATTGTTATTTATTGAAATGAAAATAGAATTTGTTAAGTCATATAAAATTTCATAAATCCTACAATTTTGGTTTGTTGCTTAACATTAATAAGATGTATGGTTAAGTAGTAATTTAGATACTTACACTAATGTCCGTATGCATGATGAGTACACTGAGAGCTGGAAGAATTTCCTGGATAGTCTTGACTGGTGGGGGAGGATCCTTACTCCTGCACAAGTTGACAATCACCCATGTGACGTTGCGAAGGAATGAGATCGGGATTTCCGGTTTGATGAAGCTCAGGAGGGGCTTCACCACACCCAGTTCCACAACGTAATCCCGGAGCACCGGGCCGTCTCCGATGATGTTACCGAGCGCCCACACGGCCTGCTCGCATACGTTCTCGTGCGGCGACATGAGCAGTTGCAGGAATAAGGGCACTGCGCCAGCGTGCACCACTTTGTTCGTCTGTGCGGAGGTACCCGATGCGATGTTCGTTAGAGCCCAGGCCGCTTCGAACTGGAGCGTCGAGTTGTCCGCTCGGGACAGGCACGCGACGAGGACGGGTAGGATACCGTGGTGGATGAGGTCGTCGATGGGTGGGTTCTTGTCCGAAGAGAGCAATTTGCGACATTGCTGCACCGCGGCCAACTGCAGCGGCCCGTTTTCAGCGTTCGCAGCGTTAATAACCAATTGTTTGAAATCAGTGGTCGCCAAGCTCCGCTCGATCTCGTCTTCGTCCGTCGAGTCGCTGATCGGAACATTCCGACGCTTCTGTAATGTCTCGTCTCTTTTATTCTTTCGGAGCTCCACTGTTACTACGTTCCTTCGTCTACGCATTTCCTAAAAAACATAAGTTACAGATTATCTATCGTCCGAAACGCGAATCAGTTTGAGTCATTCGATTATGCGATGAAAATTTTCTCTTTGTATACTCACATCGACATCTTTGCCCGTATTCTTGAAGACATGCATGCGGTTTTTTCCTTGGTCAGTCGCCATTTTATTGTGGTTGTAGACTGCTGGCCGAACTATTATTTAAAGTACACAATGAAATAAGTAACAAAACTAAAATAAGATCGCAGAAAACTAAACAAACATGTTTTAACGACACTATAAGCGTTGCTGATTCATTAACCTCTTTTCAGGAGAATATTCTACAACACGAAATCCGTTTCCTTCCTTCGTGAATTTTTCTTTTTTCTTTTTATATTGCATAGACAATTCCTAAGTTTTTAATACGAGGCACAGCTTCTTACGTTTTTGGGAAAATAAAAGGTAAAGTTGTCTATGGTATAAATGTAAACATCATGAAAACCAATAATAATATTTATTTATTTATAATCATATTTTGCACGAAATCGTACTTGATTGTGTAAGGCAAATTTATAGATCACCTAAATTTTTTTGGCTGAATTATCTTTGCCTAGACCGGAAGTGACAAAATTAAAAGAAAATTTGTCCTTGATTGACAGGAAAAGCGGTTATTGATTTTTCTTCTGGGATACAAGTTCGAGTGTAGCGGGTATTAATAATTTTCTGTAAGGTATTTATGCGATTAAACATGACGATTCTTGTGAAAACGAGTACAGTAGGCAAGAAGCCAGCGGGCGTTACAGTTTTACCGTTGGTCGCCTCTCGCCAGGGGAAAAAGGTAAGATTAATGTTGCGCATATAGAAATTATTGATTATTGATTATTTTACTTGCTGTTCAAATTAATTATTATTTAACTTATGTATTATAGCGTAATATCAAGTAAGTTTCTTGAAAGGACTTCTTTAAGGTTTTTTTTATGTTCTTACTTTCTTTCTTTCTTTTGTATTAAAAAAAATTTCAAGCAGAAAATTGGGAAGTACTATTGAAATATAGTTTATACTGACTGTGCCCGCGGTATGACGCATATTTTAAAATTAATGAAAAAAAATATGTCTGGAATTATATGCATTCAATAGTTTTAATAAAGAACATTGTTTTCAAAGCATATTGATAGCATGGATATAAGCTTATTTGGTATAAAAAAGGTAGATGGTCGCTTCATATATAATTGAGCCGTAACCACACCCTTCCAACAGAACTTAAAAACTGCTTCACGCTAGAAAAAGGTGTGGCAGTTGTACCTTCCTGGTCGAACTACACTGGTTGGAAGGGTGTGGTTGCCGGCTCACTTATATATGAGGTGACCATCTTAGTCCTGTCCTCGGGTTTACCAACGCATCTGTAATCGACTTCACATGACTACTTCATTTTTATAAAAAAAAAAAAAACTACCAATTTGAAGTATTCTAATCTTTACTTGATGGTTTCATCTATTGAGCTGATTGTCTTCGTTACACTCAAAAGGTGGTAAAACGAGTGTAGTTCGAGCAAGGAAATATGGCCACACCTATTTTCAGCTTGGAGCAATTCTTGACACAGCCTTTCACTGAAACGGGAGGCTGTGTTTACTGGCTCATTTATATATGAGGCAATCATCTTGGTACTCAGGAGTGGCAATGATTCTGTGATTATCATCCGATAGAATCCCTGTTCGTTATGAACTCAACGCTCATTTACTACTCCTGAAAAAAAAATTATAATATTCGGAGCTACTTACAAATTTTCTGTTCTGATATCTTTTCGTACATTATTACCAAGTAAAGGTACTTAAGTTAAAGCAAATATGTGTCACTATTAGACATTGTTTATTCATTAAAGGCAAATTGAAAAAAATTAACTAAAGATACATACTACACTGGTAGATTCACAGGGTAGGGGGAGGGAGAGGGGCACGAGCCAGTTTGATCAACTGACTACACTAAGGATATAAGATAGAATTTAGGTTTTGTAAGGTGAAAGAATCAGTGTAGTTCAACTGGGGAGCTACCTATTTCTAGCATGAAGCAGTTTTTGCATTTCGGTGGAAGGTTGTAGTTGCCGGTGCACTTCTATGTATGCATGTTTGCTACTTGAATGTGATGCTACTACTACTATTACAAAAAATGTAATACATCTGTATCACCCATTTCCACACAATCGGCTGGAGTCAGGTTTAGATATGCAACATACAAATGACCTAATTAATAAGATTGCATGGTCTTACAATTAGCTGCCTTAGTTATGTGTAGGCCTGGAAACTTACTATAATGGCACATGGACCTAAGTTTTCATCAAGTAATGTGTTATATTGTTTTTTGTCAGGTGCGTAAAGGTCCAACGAATATCCTTCGGATCAGATCTACGACAGGCGCCTTCCTGTGCCTGACGCTGGTGGCGCTGTCGCTGATCATTCTGGGGTTCACCAGCGGCGTGATGCTGTTCCGCGAGTACATCCGCAACAACAACCTTCGCTACCGCGGCTACTGCACCGTCTCCTCTACTAAAGACATGGATGTAAGTATATCTGCAAGTGGCAGTAATGACGAAGCGATCGAACTACAAAGCTTAGCAACTTTAAGCACAATCAGCAGTTGGATTGGTAGCTAGTGGTTTAATTTTAGAGCACCATGCTTATCCCCATAGTATTAATTGGAATAAAGTGTCTTGGTGGTGCATCGGGAATCAGTCATTAAAGGGACCTTTTAATATAGGAGTAATTTTTTTTATAAGAATGAAGTAACAAATGAGCATGCAGCCCACCTGATGGTAAGTGGTTGTTGCCACCCATGGACATCTATAAGCAACTTCATATAGAACAGGGATTCTATCTGAAGTCAATCACAGATGCGTTGCTACTCCTGAAGACTAAGATGGTTTCGATATATATAAACGAGCCGGCAACCACACCCTTCCACTGAAACGCAAGAACTGCTTCACACTAGTAATTGGTGTCGTGGTGGTACTTTCCCGGTCGAAACTACATTTGTTCTACCACCTGGTAAAGTATATAATTAACTCATGTGTTTCTGCCCAGATGTGCCTCCTGTTGGAGCATTTTTGGGTTACTGCAAATATTTTATATCTTCATTCTTCTGTCCTCAGTACTTGGTGATGAACGAAACGCCTAACGTGCCATGGTTCGCGGTGCCGGCCATTCAGATGAAGGTGTTCTCCTCGCCCAGCGATATCATCAGCCCGAACATCTTGAACCAGCTGCTCGAAGAAATGTCCATTGAGGATCGTATGGAAACTATCACCGTTCGTGACGGCCATCGCGTTTTCGAGATTGTTCATGACTTTGATGAGAATCTCACTAGTAAGTATTTTGTCTCACCAGTGAGATGAGTGTTCTAGGCAGTTGTGGGTTCTCTTAGTTTTCGGTTCCAGCAGGTTACAGCGAAAAATAGAATTAAGATTAAGAGGAGATGCATTCTTGGTTGTCTTTTTTATAGATGAGCAGTAACATATCATGACTGTGTCATGGGAAAGTATCAACAGTAACCATTTACCAGTGTGTGCGACAGCTGAAATCAACCGCCTGTGTATTTGGTGGCTCATTTACACTTTATCTAACACGATTAGAGCGAGAGAGATGCATAAATCAATTTCTATGAAATATTTTTTACCTCCCGTATAGTTATATTTCTCTAGTACCTTTGTAATACATATTTAGTATATACAATATTTAGGATGGATTTAATAATAAAAAACGTCTCACATTTACTTGTCGCGCTTCATCCGAAAAAAATGACCACATTGCGCGCAAAGAAGTTTAATTTGAAAAAAAAATCGCGCAGGTATCCGTATGGCGGAGCGCTGCTTCGTGATGGACCTGATCCGCGAATTCGTGCTGGAGCCTCGCATGCTGATCGCCGGCTTCCACAACGAGTCGCGGCTGGAGCTGTCGCACGCGCACAGCACGTTCCGCGCGCAGCTGCCCGCGCTGGCCGCGCCGCCGCGCGCCTGCCGCGCGCCCGCCTACCGCCTCGACCTGCAGGACACGCTCGTGTGTGAGTAGCCCGACACCTGCGACACACGGGACACACGTACCTGCACGTATGCATACGTATAGATGTATTGTAACTTATGCATCGAAGTGCGTTAAATGTGGTACACATACAGTTCACATTTGATACAATTTTCATAATAGAAAACCTGAATGCGAGTATCTCACACATGGAGCGCCGCAATATCACCTAAACCCACTTGACTCCGTGCAAAGACAAGGATCATCGATCGGTTAGAGCTTTGAGCCTACGGAGGGACATACGTTCCCTGTGCGTGTTCTACCGGCTTTACAATGATGAGTGTTCCGCGGAACTTTTTGACTTAGTGCCTACGTCACCTTTCCTCCACCGCACCACTCGCCGAAGGATGAAGTTTCATCCGCACCAACTGGACTCGTGGCTATCCTCCATGGTTTGCACGTTCTTTCCTGCCTCGAACGTGTAAGTTGTGGAACGAATTTCCTCCTAAGGTATTCCCCGAGCGCTATGACATGGGGTTCTTCAAAAAAAGGTGTGAAAAGAACTTTTCTTCAAAGCCGGCGATGCATTGGTGACCCCTCTGGTGTTGCAAATGTCTATAGGCGACGGTGACTACTTTCCATCAAGTAGCCCGTATGCCTTATCGTTAGGTTTAAGTATTAAAAAAAAAACATTAAATCTTTGACGACAGTCACGTATTATATAAGCGGATTTTTAAGATTTCGAAATAATGTTTGATAAGGAAACTCGATTGAGAAAACGAATGTGGGTACCAAACGAAACGCGCGAGACAAATCTTATAGATATACATGAACTTTAGACACACACAGTTGCACATTCATATATACATATATATATTAAACACTCCATATGTCAATTTATTGCAACTTGTTTCACTTATTATTCATTAATTTACTATGTTACTCATTCAGTTATATTTAATTAAACGAAATTCCCATTGTTCCAGTACGTAAACGCTCGATTGTGGTCACCACTTCCCTGCCGGTGACCACCCTGGCGCCCGAGACCGAGAACTCCACCGCCGCCGGAGACACCGCCCAGAACTCCACTAAAATCTCCAACCGCGACTTCGTGCATTTCTCCGGCAACCATCTGCAGCGCATCACCATCAGCAACATGGACGATGTCCTCCACTACGAACTCGCCGACGCTGGCCCCAAGAGACACCCCAAGCTGAATGCGGGCATCCCTTCCCAGTAAGCTCGTACGCAACAAGTCCATTAGTATGTGGATATAGGGTATGTACTGATAAGGATTGATTAGTTGAAATGCTCAGAACTGTACCAAAGATCTGTTAACTATTATTTTAGTTTCATTTCTGTTAGTATTTTAGTTTTAAATTTAAGTACAAAAGTAAAGACCATGCTGTAATGATATTATTTTATAATTTTAATAAAATCTTAAGACTGATTTCATCAGTAGAATGGATGGCGAAATGAAAAAATCTAAGCTTGGTCCGTTTAGTTATGGATAGGATAAAAGTGTTATGACAAGAGTGGCTAACATTCTGCTTGAAACGCTACCTATATCCACGTCTTAGTGGTGTCCGGCTCATTCTCAAAATGGATTATATTCACCATACACAGTAGTAAATGTCTCACTGTTTAGTTTACTCTTGTTTACATTTGTCGATATGAAAACAGAAAACAAGGAAAGAGCAAGACCAATTCATGAGTCTCAAGGAATGTTACTAGCGTTATTCAGAGATTACAGGTGGCGCCATCTATTAGTAAACAATCGAACAATCATTTCTATTGAAAATTGCATTTTACTAGTCATCTATCGACTAATGTAAATAAGGAAATGTTCCCGGAGAGCACATATTTTTGATGTATTATTTTAAGTATGTTACATGTATCAGTACTTACAAATCAAGAGTATAATGATAATATAAACGTATGACGCGATTGTACCGTGGCGTTCAAAATTCGATTGTAACAGCTTTCTGTCCAAATGTCCCAAGTGATGTGTCAAAAATATGTGCACTGTTAATGTTTAGTTGGTTTCAATCTCTAGCCAGTAAGTATAAGCATAATCTATTTTGATGTGTAGTGTTTGCATTGGTAGTGAAATATATTTTGTGTGTATAATACGTATGGAATCTTTATATGTAAAGTACTATGGCGTAACAACAAAACATATACTCCGACATTTCACTTTTAACGGTACTATTCACATTATCATGTACTGTCACCGTGATTCTCAAATTGTAAACTAACTGTAGCGGTTCATTTTACCATGGATATGCAAGATGTGGAATTAACTTCCTCATGTATTTCTGGAGCACTATGACATGGGCCAATCAAAAAAGTTTAAAGAGAGCACTTTAAAAAATGTATTTCACTACTTCTATGCATAGATAATAAGTGACTATATCATAATCTTAATGTAATGACTGTCTATGTCTAATGTACGAGTATACCTTTCGCTTTGATAGGTTTCTTTTTTATTATTTTACCTATCAAAGTAGCATTTATTGAAGTGGCAGGGAAATGGATCAAGCTAGTTTATTGAAATATTTGTCACAGATTTGGGATTCTTATTCCAATGAGCTATCTGCTTAATTGATCTCATTAGATACAATGAAAACACAGACAGAAAAGCAAGAAAACAAGAGCTAAGGGCTATAAATGGAAAAGTTAAACTTTATTCAACAGAAATCATTCGGGGATATGGCAGTGTAAGGAGATGAATGGCTGAAACTCGATATATGCTATTCTGATTTATTCAATTTTGCTATTTAAAGGTGCTTTATTTATGAGATGTATTATTTGCATTTATTAGTTTTAAGCTATTATAAAATGATTTTGTTATAATGTTGTCTATGCCAAAAATTTATAAAGTCCAATGAAAAGAAAAAGTTCTGGACACAATTTGGGTGATCGGATATTTGCTTGTTTTTTTAAGCTTATAAAAATATATATCTTTTCAAATTGACCTGTTTCTACGACTCTGAACTCGTAAGGCAATTTTAATTTGATTTTTAAGTGAGCATCATCCAGAAAAGCACAAATACGAAGTGGTCGCCCCCTCGCCGTCCGAAGACGGGGGTTCGAGAAACAATGCTCATTGAAACAGCCTCAATTAATATGAATTACGTTTGTGGTGGAACTGTCACCTACTACTCTATTTTGACTGACATACTCGTATTTCTGGCCCGTTTCTATGCATTTATGCTTGTACGCTTTTATTTACTACATATATATTTAACTACGTATAGTTCACATTTTAATAAGTGTATAGTTGTTAAAAATGATAAAAAATACAAAAAAAAGTAAGTGTACCTTACGTCCAATCTTGAATTATGTTAATTCCTTCACCTGTGTGACAGGTCACTGAATTTTGTTAATTCTCAGGCCATTTGCCTACCGGATGTTTCTCGTATACAATAACTAGAGATTTTTATCACGAGAAACGATGGGACGCACAATATATAGAATGAATCGCATGTAGAACAACCGACAATTCAAGAAACTATCGACTGATCAAGTAGCGTGAATCTAATGTACTTCTTGATTTAAAACACGCCTCGTGGGTAACTGGCCTTAATTTCACATCGACTGGTTTTATTTCACACTTGAAATAATTTAGTGTTTCACTTACACCTGTATTGATGATTTTTGCTGTACCAACTAGTTTGTGTTCCTATTTACGTGATTTGTGATTATCGTTTAAAACACCGTTTCTGTATTTGGATTCAATAAAGTAGCAAGTATATAATGGTCTTTTATTTATAGACATATCATATTATTATAATGGTATATCGTATTATTGAAACGTTTTTCGAGCGTATGTATGTATGTGCATTTCTTTGGCAAGCGCTACAGCCCAAACAGCTTGATGGATTGTGATGTATGACATATCATTAGAATCGTGTCAGTTTGCAAAAGGGACAAAGTGACATTGTAGCTATCAAGACAATATGGGTATCAAATGAAAGCTAATAGACCAATCTATTACTATTTTCTTAGACTATTTTAAAGAAAACTCATATAAACGTTAAATTAAATATATATCATTATGAACAAAAAAATCGTTTTAAGCAGTCCGGTTTTTTGTTTTAATGTTTTTTTTAACGATGTTCCTAGTTAGTACCCAACGGATTAGGTACTTCTGGGGTAAATGTCCCCGAGTGACGGTAAATTGAAGAATGAAGTGGGTAAAAGCTTGTTGGATATATTTT
>DWND01000229.1:0-11528 GCA_018250195.1 Cecropterus albociliatus | reverse complement strand
TGTGGCGGTGGTACTTCCCCGGTCGAACTACATTGGTTCTACCAAACGCATGCTTAAATACGAATTATTAAACATGAATGCCCATTCCAGTAAAAACCTTTATTTTATTGTAAAACAACAAGTAGTATTTATATAGCAACAACAGATAGACATAGTATATATGTATATGTAAGCAATCAAAAGATCTTTGGGTATTCGGAGACCACATATCTGCGCCGCGCTTGTCCAAACTTCGCTATATTAATTTGTAATCAGCTTCCAATCTGCTGTACGGAAAATACAAATAAGTTTTTATACGACAAATTTGTAGTATTTGCCATTACCAAAAAAAAATTGAGTTTTAGTTCCATGTATGGGGACCCCCATAAATTTAATATATATTTTTTATTTTTGTACATAATTTGGAAAGCGGTTAACAGAATACACTTACCTACCAAGTTTCAACTCTCAAGTTTTAAAAGTTTCCGAATAAAGTGGCTGTGACATACGGACAGACAGACATGACGAATCTATAAGGGTTCCAATTTTTGCACTTTGGTTACGGAACCCAAAAATGGGATGGTATGAGTCTGTGTGTCTGTTACTCAATCAAGCGAGAACCTTTGGTCCGATTTACATCAAATTTAGATGTAGCTTATTTATCTGCTCAACTAATAGGATACTTTTCATTTCGATATTTTACACGATCTAAAGATGGTGAGTATTATTATGTCCCGTACCGAAGCTCGAGTATTTCAGCTCGTCGACTAATATTATAAAGAGAAAAAGATTAGATTTTTTGTTTGTTTGTTTGTATTGAATAGGCTCCGAAACTACTGGACCAATTTGAAAAATTATTTTACCATTCGAATCCTACATTATCCCAGATAAACACAGGCTATATTTAATAAGAGAAAAAAAGGGAACCCCGATGTATAACCCGATGCGTGAAATAACTACCAAAAAACTCCTTATAGAGCAAAGTAATGTACTAGTCTTATTGAGGACATTAATATGAACGTAAAAGTCCGCGATGTTATATTTCTAACTATTACATTTATGCCACAATAACTACTTTTTCATCTAATAACATGCAATAGTAACGTCGAGCCGGTACAATCCAGGTCACATTATTAGTACCAGAGTAATAATCATTATTTAATCATGAGTGTTACAATTATACTAATATACAAAAATATGATGGTGTGTGTTTGTTTGTTTCTGAATCATGAAAGAATTTACATAAAATTTTGCATGGATTTAGCTTATTTACCTGGTCGACCTTGCTTTTAATTTAGATATTTGGCACTATTAAAAGAAGGCGACTATTTTGATGTCCCGTAGCGAAGCACGGGTAGTTCAACTAGCGTTATATAAAACAATGGACGCTATTATACAACAAAATAAAAAGCGGTCTTATTTCTACGCGCAGTAGTTTCTTTCAGACCATTGTAAGAAAATAAAAGGGAAGAAAACTAAGATTAATTAGTAGGAAGCAACACAAACACGATCTTATATAAAATATAAGTTACTCGGGTACTAAGAATATACTAATGATAATACAAAATGGAAAGTAACTTAATTATCAAGTGGATTGGACCAGAAAAAAGATTTTGGACGGTACGAAATGTAATTGTAGTACTTTCGTAAGACATATTTTAAAGGACACATCAATTTAAAATGATAAGTTAGAAACTAGAAATTTGTTATAATTTTAAAAATAACTTTACTGTTTATTACCTATCAGAATTTAGTTGATGAGTTTTAAAGATTTTACTTTTTAAACTTAACATATTAAAAGAAAGATACGTGACGAATAGATAACTTCCTTCCTTAGGGAAGTCGGTTAAAAATAGTTTGTTTGAATGAGTTTGTTTGAGTTAAGTGGTTACTGCCGCCAATGGCATCTTAAAGCAACTAGAAATAGAACAGAAATTGTACCTTAAGTAGATCACACCGGTTTTTCTCCCGTTTTAGGATTAGAAACGCTTCATAATACATTAAATTTATCTTACTTAATTTATCGTACTTAAATGTTTTTTTTTTTTATGTTTTCCTTTACTTTCTTTACATGTATATAAACTCCACCAGCCGGTAACAATGTATTTTTTCTTTAAAACCAGTTAACTTTTGTAGACTTCCGACAGACACGGTGTACTGATCGCCATTCGTAAACGATTATAGTGCATAACATAAATCTATAAAGACACGACTTACTCATAATAAGCGACAGCTTGCAACAAGCAGTCTCTGACTTCTTGCGGGAAGTGTCCGGGATCATTCTGGCCGACGCGGCCGAGCTGTTTGCCCTGCGCATGGTAGACATTGCCCAGGTTGTAGAGCGCGCGGCCCTCGCTCATGCGGTCGCCGAGCGAACGGGAGATCTCCAGGTGTCTCTTGCAGCACTGGATGGCCTCCGCGAACTTGCCCATCACCTTTAGCGTATTGCCCAGGTTGCCGGAAGCCTTCGCTTCGCCAAGTTTGTCGTTCATTGTCCTGGAAAATTAGAAAGGATGTTGCAACTTAGAACTGGGTATAGAATTGTCGCTGGAAACGTTCAGGGTTCATTTAATACATTGCTGAAGAAATATCCACATAGTAACCAACTAGATACTTATCACTATCGAAAATAAAGATATTTAAATTTGATTAAAATTCTTACTTTAGAAAAAAATGTTTGCTTTCTTAAGTCCACCCACACAGACTTTCTCACTTTTCTTTACACATACGCAAATATTATTCTTTACTATAAAATAAAATAATACGTAATAGATTTTATTTTACTGTTCACATTCTGTTTAAATCTGTTTATATTTATAAACCTTTCTTATTAAAATCTGTCAGCGATATGGAAGAGCGGCGTCTCTTGACACAGGCATTTTAATGCTTACTACGACGACACCAATCACTACCTATACTGAGAAATGTTTGGATTGTTAAAGTTATTCCTGTAAACCTAGTGATAAGCATTTCTGTAAAATAAAATAAGTAATTCTTATGAGAAAAACCTTTCTTTCTATATCCATAATATCATTACTAAAATAATAAAAAAAAAAAAACACCATAGGAGCGTCTGCCAAATTATTTTTAAAATGGATTTACAAAGACTTCATTAAACTGATCACGCATTGTAATCAAAACCAAACGTACGCATTTCAGCTTAATCAGTACCCGCCAAGTGGTTTTTAATCCTTAAAGGATTTGTAAACACATAGTTGGTTTTATGAATGTACATTTAAATGTACATACAAATGTGTTGTTCGGTAAAAACTTGAAAAAAATATGATAACAAAAAAAGATTGTAAACATTGAACATACAGGACGATACGAAAGGGGAGAAGTTCCCTCAATTGGCCCTCAGTACGTCTTTATGTAAATTCACTTGTAAGTCGATTTTTTGTTTCATTATAAGCAAAAATAATTGTTCTTTGAAATATGTACTTATGTCGTATCATCGACGTCCTGATGATTATTACTGCCTTAAAACAGCTGTGTAGCGCTACCGTGTTCTGGTATAAAAAATGGTCGTACAGCATAGAAAAAAATATATACCTGACGAATATATATGACCTCTCTCTTTTAGAGATGGCGTATAATAAAATATATAAACGCCACGAATAGAGAACCTCTTTCTTTTGAGAAGTCGCTTTAAAAGATGCTTTTACGTTCAAACGTTTTCACGTCGGCTTGACTGTCCAGTCCCTTAGGAGAAGCTTCTTAAGCAATGTAGAACTATACCGAGATGCACGGTAGTTCTTTGCCAAATTCATTCTGGAAACATATTAGTGTGTACATAAAATGTTTCAACGAGATTTTCCTTTCAACATAACTTGGCTATTTTTTCACAAAAAGGTATAAATAATGTTATTTGTATTTTCAAGAATTTACTAATATTTTTTGAGTATATATCTATGTTTGACTATTTCTTTGGCAGGAGCCATAGCTCGAACTTCTTGATGGATTGTAACATAAGTCATAGTGTTTATAATTTTTAAATATGGCACTTGTGAACACAAAACAAAGAGAAGAACAATCGACTCTTGTATCATTATGGGTATCAAATGACAGCTGATTAAAAAAATAGAATACTTTTATTGTACTTTTTTTTACATAAATTCATAAAAAATATAAAAGCGAAATACTCGACTAATTTTACTTTTAACAAGACATTATTATGAATAACATTATGTTTTCATTATAATTTCTTGTTATTAGACGTTCTATTGTACACTGTACATATTTTACAGTAACAGAAGAACCGTTCACTCGATTTCAACAGCTCGTAAAATAGGGTCTTTGTTTCGCTTCAATACTTCAATTAAAGTAGCTCACAGTTCCATCAATAGTGCAAATTGGATTTCGAGTAGTTGTAAATCTTCATTAATATGCAGGCGCCTGTACAAGTGCATACAGAATTAATTATATTTAGGTTCTATGTAGTCGTGTGGTTTCGATCTTGAATCGCATTATTTCGACCCCCCCCCTCTCTACCTACCACAGCGGGGTTGGTAGATATTATTTGTTATAAGATAGAAGAAGCAAATGCACCAAGAGGTAGAACCAATGTAGTTCGACCTGGAAAGTACTACGCCACACTATTTCTAGCGTGAAGCATTTCTTGTGTTTTGGTAAAATGATATATGTAGTAGGCGGTTTATTTTAATATGAGGTCCATCTTAGCCCTTCGGAGTTGTAACAGTTTTGTGATTGACTTAGGATAGAACTTGACAAAAGTATTATAGCCTTAGAATTGTGACAAAACTTTTATATATTTAAGCGTTTTCATATTTCAATTTATCAAAATCTGAATGGAGCTAAAGAAAGGTTGATTGTGAAACAAAAATAATCCGGCGTAGGTACGAATTCACAAACGAATTGGAAATATCCAATTTGAAGCAAAAACTTTTTCATACAACTAAATCTAATTCAACTACAAACTGTTACAATAACGTAACTTGTTTTTCTAGCTTTTAGCCACTTTTTTTGTGAAAATGAACAAACAAAAATAGCTTTTCTAAACAAGTCAATTTTTTTTTATCAATTTTTTGCTGCGATATGACACTGATAGAGACATATTTTCTAATAATGTGAGTATAGCGGTGGCAGGTGGTAGAACCAGTGTAGTCAGACTGGGGAGGTACCACCGCCATACCTATTTCTAACGTGAAGCAGTTCTTGCGTTTCGTTGGAAGGGTGTGCTTGCCGGTCCACTTATATATGAGGCGACCATCTCTCCTCCCGTGGATTTCGTATGCAACTAATGAACAAAAAAGAGACAGGTTACTATCCATAGAAGGAAGACACTACTGTGTCTTTCTGTATAACGACTTGTGACAATTGTTTGACATATAAATACATATTTATTTTTAATCTATCGATGTACGACTTATTTTATTTACATTTTGTTATTTCTTTCATAGTGGGGCAAGTTATATTTGATATTGTATCAAAGGACCGCGATTCGATACGATACTTCGGTATACCTTATTATCTTACCTTAGGTAGTACCTTAGCAGTACTTAAATCTTTTTGACTATATTTCATGTAATTTCGCTTGCATTGTTGCATGTCAAAAGTATAACAGGAAAGTTGTAAAACTCCTGCTAAACCACTCCTAAACAAAGAAAAAACAGCTAGATTAGTGTTTTATTGGTTGTATCTGTGTTAATACGACTTAGGCTCATTTTTGCCATAGACGGTGTAGCACTATTCCTGGTGCCGGGCGGCGTGCTGTGGGCGGGCGGCCACTCGCTGCGGCTCACGGTGCACGCGCGGAACGACAAGGGCGTCTCCGATCGGATCGTGTTACACGCGTTGGCTTATCAGGACCCCGAGAGGAGAACTGGTAAGGAAATCGTATAAGGAATTGATAAGCTCTATTGTATTTTTAGTTGTTTAAGTTTTAAGAGGGGGATAGTTGAAGATTTTGTTGTATACAATAATTTTTGAATGTGATGTATTTTGTTTGCGTGTCATTAACATCTTGGTAATTTTTTTGATTACTTATAACTTTTATCGAAGAGAGGTCATCATATGTCTGAAAGTGTGTCGGGTTCAATTTACGTTCAGATAGACTTCAGCACATCTAGTTGTATCACTGTGTATGTTTATAGCATATGCGCTACAAAAATGATAATTTGTAGCTATGTCAATCAAAAAGTGGCACCAAATTGTTTTTGTCAATACGCTTTGTATATCCATCAAGTGAAAAGGATAAAAAAATATGTTTCATTTTGGACTGGTCTGGGGATATCCTAAAAAAATATGTTATATATGAATGGCATTATTATTAGCACCCTCGTTTATCGTAAGGAGGTTTAATATCGTCTATCGTCTATGCAAAATATATCAACTAGATTGTACAGATCTACATCACATAACATGAGAATTTCTGGCGTCGCTATCGGCTTCATCATTTATATTATTCCTGAGTCTCTATAATATTAATGGTATATGTCACAGCAACAATAACAAATAACATGTAACAAATTCCAGAGATTGTATTCTCACAGGTGTGATATAAACAAAGCGGTGGCCGGCATCTGCATTAATCGGGTTACCGCACCTGCAGTAGCGATGTTAGCCGGACGATAAATTTTGTATAGTCTTTACATAAGCCTTTACGTAATATCGTTGTTACTGTGTTCGGTTTTATAGGTTGTTAATTTAAATTTTGTGAATTAATATCTATTTTAGGATATTTTTGTGAGTATGAATGTTAGTATTAAACGATATAACTACAGCTTAATTTTAATTTTACAATTTTGTTTTGGGAGTTCTACAAGGCAGATATTTGTGCTGATATTACCAACAACAGTCCAAAAAAAAAAAATCGAGTTGAATTCTCAAATTTGATTGAAATTGTTTACGGATGTGATGCTATCACTGATTAAATTTAACAATGCTCTTGTGTCATCTAGATGGAACCCAAGGCCTTATGGCTGGTGTCTCCAAGGCCTTATTCTGGGTGATCGTCCTAACCGTCCTTTTATGCACCAGCGGAGCGGTGTTTACAGTACTATTTCTTCGGAGACGGAGGTAAGAATCATCGCCATCTTTTTTCCATTTCTATTTCTTGATACTTTTTTAGGATAAGTTCTACCTATTTTAGTCAAGTGTTGAATTATGCCATGATGGTTTTATGTACTTCATACGTTTTCTTTAGTATTTTTTATAAAGATATGACTTCGATAAACGGTTATTGTTACAGTATATATCGGTAGCTGCTCATGCAAAAAAAACAACATCCGCTTTATATAAAGTATGAAAATTTTATTTATAAAACGTAAACTGCTAATTAGCTGTAAGTTAGAATTACGTTTGACATTGATGGCGTCATTGGTCAACTAAAATCAAATGTGCTAATAAAATTACAAGACGATATCGAGTATTTGTTGAAAAAAAAATAGTTATTTGCCGAATTACAATGGATGTATTTTATTTAATAGTTTGGTATAAAAACAGTGAAAGTCCTAAAGCGAATGCGAAGCAACAAAAATATGTAAACAAATTTCAAAAAATGTGACGACAGTTTTATCATTTCACATATATTAAGTTTATAAATTGCCAACACAAATGTAACAGAAAGTACTCAGTATTCTTTAGAATTAGAAGCTTACGATGAATTTGTTTGCAGGTTAAGACCACCTAACAAGCAACAAACACCAGAGCTCCAATTGAATGCAGGTGACGGTCAATACGTAGTGGCGTATACGCTAAAACCACCGAAACAAGCGCAGCCGGACATTTTAAATCAGTCTTCAGAGAAGTTATTAACCAAATACTTCAGACTCAATCGACACATGATAAAGTAGTTTGACATAAAAAAAACTGTTTCATACGAATAGAATATAAAACGACTGCTATAAATGCAATTTGTTTTTATAAAAAAATATTTATTTAATGCTTTATTAGGAGTTTTGTCAAGATATTCAAATAAAAGTATTATATTATGTATAGTTATTGCCTGTTTTATAAACATTTTCATCATATAGCGATGTCACTTGTCGCTATCCGTAAAACCGTTCGGACTGTATTGACCTCAGTGGCACAAAAGACGTATCTCCATAAAATATAACCTTTTGATTTTTAAAATTTCGGATAGCCTGAGAAATTATGGACCTTCTGATAAAAGCCGAATGATGGTAACTTAGTTTAAGCATATTAAAAATGTGGTTTGAAAATATCGTTTCTCTCAATTTACTATGCGATACAAGAGATCGACTTGTCCCCTACTACTGACGTAGTTTGGTAACTAATAACGTGCTTAAAATGAATTTTTTGTTCAGAATGATATATATTTAATTTTACGCGTATAACAGTTCTCGGCAAAATAGAGGCGGTTCTAATGATATGTCACAATCTATCAAGCCATTTGAGCTGTGGTGCGTGCAAAAGAAATGGGCATACATACAACGAAACTTACTGAAGTAGTTGTCAAACATACCAAGATCCGCGTAGAGCCGGGCGAGACGGTCCGCAGCGACGCGTAGCGAGGAGTGATGCCGGTGCCACACGAGCTGCTTCACTTTGTACGCCGCGTGCATTTTCTCGCATTTCTCTTCCAGTGTGGTCGCTCGCTCCGCTGTCAATATAAAATAGAATTTTCGAAGTAATACTTTAAACACGTCCTAAGAAGGCATGTATTGATGTAATTATTGATATTTATTTATAAGTTTTGTACTCGGTGACATGTAATGTTAGTCACGTAATGATACATTAAAAATACATAGCTCAAAGGGCTATTTCAAAATGAAATTTATTCTAGCAGAAAAGTTTTCTTGTTTTGTAAGATAATTATATTACATTACAAAATTCTAAAATTCTAAATAAATAATTATTTAATTTTTTACTATCGAAATTCCTTTTCATTCTAACCAAACCTCATTAACTATAGTCATTCTATAGGATGAAAGAAAATTAGCAAAAATTGTCTATGATTTCGTTAGTGAAAGTAATATAAAAAAAAAAAAACATTTTTGACTTGAGTGATGAATGTGACTAAATCCTACTTATTATAAAACCATGCGTTTCAGTGGGTGAGCCACTCACCCTGCAGCACCAGATCTTCGGCGCGGTCGATGGCTGCCAGCGCCCTCTCCAGGTGGAACTCTGCAGGACACTGCTGGCACTGAGCCCGTTTGTTCTGCCACAACACCGGCCCCTTGCACGACTGGCACGCGTATGCCGTGAACAGCAACTGTGTTGGAGACAAAACCATACATATAATAAAAGATACATGTATTTGCAAATACATTACACTTATACACTTATACCTACAAATCTAAACAAAAAAAGGGCACGCAACGACTGACCATTAGCTAAATCTTTTTTCTGCTCCTCTCCTTCCGTCTCTCGGGAAGTCTATGCGAATTTATAAATGCCGCGCACCAATACAGGCATAAAATAACATAAAAATTAATAATTTGATACGCAAAAAAAATAACTACATTGCGCGTGAGGGATGTGATAATCGTAAGTTTATTACCTATAATCACGTATTTTCGTCTGCAACCGCGATGCATACTAAAACTTACCTGCACTGGCACGAGACCAAAGTGAGACTCATTAAATCTCACAGAATATTTCCAAGGTTTCACTTAATAAATCTTACTCAACATTCTAAGGTTTCACTCATTAAATCTCACACAGAGTTCCATAGTTTTACTCATAAAATCTCACACAAATATTCCAAGATTTCACACACTAAACCTCACACGATATTACTAGGTTTCACTCATTAAATCTCATATAACAAAGGTCGCCACCTTAGGGGGTGGCGAACAGGGCAATCGCCCGGGCCCTCGCTCTTGCAGGGGCCTCGCACCCAAGCCAAATTAATTTGTATAATTTTAGCGTTTCTCGTGAAACATGACAAATACTTAAACCAAACATCCAAATCTACTTTCGCATCACGTTCTTTTCACGAATAACAAATGGTGTTGCAAAGACCTGCCGCCCGGAGTCTCGCCATGGGTGAGGCCGCCGCTGCATACCGGTCCAAAGATTCACTCATTAAATGCGACAGCAGTACAAAGTTCACTTTTAAATCTAACACAACCAGCCCGAAGTGAGTCTCACTAAAATCTAACACAACAGTTCAAGGTTTCACTCACTAAATCTCGCTCAACAGCAAAAGTTCGTCTTACTAAATCTCATACAAGCATCCAAAGAACACGGAGTCGCGCCGGTTGCAGTGACTCACTAAATCTTAAACAGCAGACCAATGTATAACACACCACGTCGTCTCGTCAGTCGTAGTCACTCACTGAATCTCTTACAACAGCTCAACGTGCCTCACACACCAGCTCAACGCACCACTGACCACGTAGTCTTGTCAGTGGCAGTCACTCACCGACTCTCACACAACCGCTCTACGTGTCACTCATAAGCTCACACTCCAGCTTAACGCGCTACTCACACGGAGCCCCGTCAGTCACAGTCACTCACCAATCTCACGCAACCGCTCAACGCCAGCACAACGCGGCACTCACCACGGAGTCGCGCCAGTCGCAATCACTCACCAACTCTCACACAAGCTCAACGCGCCACACTACGCAGTCCCGTCAGTCGCAGTCACTCACCGACTCCCACGCAACCGCTCAACGCCAGCACAACGCGGCACTCACCACAGAGTCGCGTCGGTCGCAGTCGGTGCACGCGGCGCACGCGCACGTGAACATGTACTGCTGGCGGAGGCGCGCGCGACGCCGCGCGGCAGGCTCGCGCGCGCGGTGCGGCCCGTAGCAGTTGGACACCTCCGCGCCGGCGGACAGCTCGCGCGCGCAACGGATTATCAACCGGCTCTTGTAGAAACTGATGTGGTCATGTTAAACTTTTTATAATTACATATTAAACTTTTATTTTTTAACTTTTACGTCACCTTAAAGTCAAAAACTGGGTGTATTTTTCATGTGAACAACCTACAGGCGCAGGTAAACCTGATTGTTGGCGTAGCGACGATTGCATGTAATTATTTTTGCGGCACATTTTATACATTGTCGAAACTATTAAGTATCGAACAAAACTAAACGGGCTGCGACGTTAGTGCTAGTAGTTCGGAGTACTGTACGTAGATGGCGTTATTTTCATTATGATATATATTTAGTTACTCTCGACATCTGCACGTCCTTAGTCCTGTGACGGCTTTATTTTTTGTTTTGTTAATGAATTAACTGAAATACACGTGCTACGCTACGGGACATAAAAATATTGGTCATCGTTAAATAGTGCAAACTATCGAAAACATAAGGCTACTTATGTTTTCAATAGTTTGCACTATTTAAGTTTGAGTTGATCAGGTAAATAAGTTATACCTATGCAAAATTTCATGTAACGGACCAGTGATTCTTACGTAATTGAGTAACAAACATTCATACATCATTTCTCATCTCATTTTTATATACTAGTATACTACCCGTTCGCGCTAAGTTTGCCGCTGTCGACGTGACGTCATTTATGTAGTAGCGACAGCAAAAAAAAAAGTGAAAAATATATGTTTTTATTTTTTTTTGTTATGGATTTCATACTTTTTTATTTTTAAAATCAAT
>DWND01000228.1:0-11535 GCA_018250195.1 Cecropterus albociliatus | reverse complement strand
TGTGTTCGTGTTTTTGGTTATTTAGTTTGTATTAAGACGTTGGCTGTCGATTATGATGAATATAATATTGTAATGCACTACACACGTCCATACAGAGTTTAATACAAATTTTTATGATTGTTACATAGTTTATTTTAGCGGATCTACATCAGTTTGATTTTGCATTGTAGGTATACGTATCATATTAGGTATAGTACGACTTAAATCTTCCCCAATATATCGTTTAAGTAATTACGTCTGCGTTCTTATATGTTTCAGCTAAATAAATAAATAAATTACGCTATTGCTGTTTAGGACGAAATCGTCATAAATATTCTTTTAAAGTGAAAATTCGTATATAGTGAATATCGTATTCGCTAATGTACCAAAGTTCTCAATAATTTTCTTTAAACGTGTAAAGTATTACACTTGGCCGTCAGGCAACAATAATGACTAATCCTTCATATTCTTAGAGAACCGTGTTGAAAAACAAGACAGTAATGGGTTGCTAACGATTCATTAAATTAATTACATGTAAGAGCTTAGCAAAACGAAGTAATCGTTCTTTCTCTCGTACACGCTTCGATATTAGCCTGCGTAGAGAGAGCGGAATAAACTGTACCTGTAAAATTCATTTAAATTGACACAGAAATGTTAAATGTTACGGGTCATTGCAAACGGCGGAGTTTTATACATCTCAGACGGTTTCATATTGAAAATAAATATGCATTCATTTTCATAAATTTACAAAAACAGATGAGTAACGAATATTATGCAGAATATGATCATCGTTGCTATTACTTATATGTTTATATGTAAACGCCTTTCATCTAAGTGTCTGTGGTACGTAAAATTCCAAGATAACTTCAATTCAAAGGTATATTTTCTTACCGCTCCCTAAATAAATAAAAGGAGGAAAATTGTTCCTC
Source organism: Cecropterus albociliatus (assembly GCA_018250195.1). Classification (NCBI taxonomy): domain Eukaryota; kingdom Metazoa; phylum Arthropoda; class Insecta; order Lepidoptera; family Hesperiidae; genus Cecropterus; species Cecropterus albociliatus. The sequence goes on along the minus strand of DWND01000228.1, from coordinate 10,627 downwards.
TATCGGGCATTATGCTGACAGTGTATGGATTGGTTGGCTCTACACATCTTTGAGATCTTTTTGACAATTATTAGCTTTGTAGATTTTCAATGGTATTTCAATTCGGGGGTCCGCGGCCAGAATTCCGGGCACACATCTCGAATTTTTTAGGTTATATGCGTATTGGAAATCAAGTATCTATCACTTGCTTTAACGGCGAAGGAATAAATCACGAGGAAAACATGCTGGAGAGACAAGTGACATTGTTAAAAATATTAAAACAAAAGCCGACTGCCTAAATAGCTAAAGATTGCCTTCAGTTTTAGTTAATTGTTTTTGAATAGTGGATTTTACATACGAATGTACATACAACCGCTTGAAAAACAATACTGTTCTGAAACTGTCAGGTAAAAAAGAACTCATGGGAGTGTACTTACTTAGGGCGGGTTGTTTCAGCTCCACTTGACAGACGCGTAAACATTAACAATGGCGCTAACTATCGTCAAAGTACAGAAAGCGTTGTTTCACAAAATGTCGCCCTTAACGTACGTCAAATAATAACGATTACGTTAACCGATGCTTGACCCATCTGTAAACGTTAACTTATTGTGAAGTAGCTGACATAAACATAATGGAGTCTCTGTTGTACTCGTCTTTATTTGACGATAGTTCTTCTGATGATGATATAAATAGTGTAGAAAGAAAGAATAAAATATTTAAAACACGTATTAATAATTTAGAGCTGTGGAACGAATTAGAATTTATCGCTAGATACCGTGTATCAAAAGAAGTTGCATTGTTGTTAACATCTCAAATTGAAAATGAAATAAAACATGCTACAGAAAAGTAAGTACCTTGGTAATACATATCTGTGTTATCTATTATATTATTATAACGTGATATCTTGTGCTTAATAAGTACAAGTTATCACGTTATCACTAGGCTTAAATATATATAAAAAAAAAGTTACGATAGAAGTTTTTATTTTTAATGCACGTTTCAGGAATTTAGCTGTAAAACCCATAGACCAAATTCTCGCTACTCTGCAATATTATGCATCAGGATCGTTTATGAGATGTGTCGGTGATATGTCAGGCTTACATAAATCAACGGTATGCCGTATCATCCAACGAGTGACTCGTGCAATTGCAAAATTACGTCCTCAGTATATAAACATGCCGGCTAATGATGAGGATAGATTGGCTGTTGCTACTGAATTCTATAAAATATCCAGATTTCCAAAAGTACTGGGTGCAATTGATTGCACTCATATTCAAATTCTTTCTCCAGGTATGAACCATAATTCCAATATATTATATGTATGCAAATTCTTTAAGTACAGAGCAAATAAGTACCAATTAGTTTTTCACTTTAAGGTGGTGAAAATGCTGAAGATTTTAGAAATAGAAAAGGTACATTTTCTATTAATGTTCAGGTGGTTGGGGATGCACATTTATTTATTAGAAATATAGTAGCAAGGTGGCCAGGATCAGCTCATGATAGCCATATATTTAATAGCTCTAATTTAAAGTGTAGATTAGAATCTGGTGAGTTTAATGATTATTGGCTACTTGGGGATTCGGGTTATGCTTTGAGACCTTATATGCTCACTCCCTTAAATGATCCCCAAACTGTGGCTGAAAAATATTACAATGAAAGCCAAATAAGAACCAGAAATGTTATAGAAAGATTATTTGGACTTTGGAAACGAAGATTCCCAATTATTGGAACCAAATTGCGTTCCAAAATAAAAAATATTCAGTACATTATTGTTGCCACTGCAGTACTACATAATATATGCCGCCAATTGAATGTCCCACAACCACCAGACGATATAGAATTAAATGAAGAAATACATGAAGCAAGCAATATTTCAACTTTCAATGAAATGGATTCATCTACAAGGAATTATTTGATAAATAATTACTTTGACAGGTATTACTACTATTATTAATTAATGACAAATATTCAATGTTTATTGTAAATAATTAAAAACAACTATTTAATAAACGATGTAATATCACCAATAGAGATTTTTTTTTAAATATGATCGAAGTAGCAAACGAGCATGCAGTCCACCTGATGGTAAGTGACCACTGCCGCCCATGCACATCTGTAATCAGTGCTTAATACTGATGTTATGAGGCAGCAATAGGTGTGGTGATGGTGCCGCCGCAGTCGAACAGTACTACCACCTTCATTAAATCTGATAATAGAGTATCGGATTTAAATCATTAAAAACCTATATTATCATTATAAATATAACTGCTTGTGACAATATGAATGGTAAGTAATGAAGAAGCTTTAAGATCTTATTTTGTGTAAAATTATTATAATTACTATTTTATATTACAGATTCGCATAAGTTTTGCTGGTTTGGTGTTGGGATTATGCTGAAGGTTATGGTTTATTATATAACTTTATTTATCAAAAAATGTATACATAAGTATTACCATAAACTTATGCATATAATAACATATAATAATAATTATAAATAATATATGCATGTGGGATGATTGATTTAAAGACATTTAATTACATTTTATACTTTATTTTCTAATAAACTTATCTTTAAAAGAAGCTCCTTTTTTTGTAATTCATATATTTCTTTTTCCTCCTTTCTTTTTTCCTCCATGTGTTTTATTTTTAGCTGATGAATATATTCATCTCGCGCTTGGATTTTTTTAAAAACTTCAGACTTGAGTTCATAAAAATGTTTACTACCACTATATGACCTTTTACGAACCCCTGAAATAAAATGAATTAAAGTAGTATCTTCTACTTCAATAAAATAATATATCTTTATGACATTATACATACGAAGTGGTTTTGATACTGGAGTTCTGAGCAAAGACGCTGGTGATTTTGTGTCAAACACATTGTCATCTATATTGTTTATATTTGAAACATTGTAGAGAACCTGTAAATAAAAAATATCCAGTTGAATTACTTTATAATAATGGTGAATTATTAATTTTTAAAATAAACATTCCATCTTACATTTTCACAAGTTTTTGTATTTTCTTTAAATTCATCGGGATGGGCATCGATTTGATTGAGATGTGTGACCTATAAAAAGTGAAAATACATATTAAGTAAATTTCTATACCTGATACCATTGAGAAATTACTTATCAATAATGAAGTATTTCTTTTATATATAATTTGAATTACTCACTTCATGAGAACCAGTCAAAACTGGAAGAATCTCTGGTGAATTCCTCGAAGTTGTTAATGTTGGTTGATTCTCGATGAAGTCATCATCGACAACACTTGGAAGCCCATCCATTGATATAGGCATCACAGACCTAAACCACTCCGTATCTTGGTGATCGGGAGGTGGAAGTGGACCATCACCTGTTTTGACTTTCAACTGTCTTTCTTGACTTGCCTCCTAAAATAGACAGTAAAAATAAATAAATTGTTATTCAATATTATATAAATGTAATAATATCCTTAATAGAGAAAAATCCTCCTATACCTTACGCGCATTTCTTTTCATGTTATCAAATTTTGCCTTAAGCTGGCGTAGACTCCTGGGCTGATCTCCACCAGCATTAAATTCGGCATGAACAGCAGCCCAAATCTTATTTTTTTTTATGTTACTTATATTGTCTGTCTTCTTACAAAACAATATGTCCTTGTATTTTTCAATGAGGCTCTGGAATCTTTCTTTTTCGAGCTTTGAAAAATTAACTGCCCGTTCCCTGTAAATAAAACACCACGTGAGAATCAATCGTAATGAATAGCAATATTATAACAAAACGAACAAAATATTAACATGCGTGTTGTACTTACTTTGGTGTAAATGTCTCCATTTCACTAATGTAAACTTGCAAATATAATATTAACTTCAGTAGGCCGCAGTACAGTAACTACAGTTTACTTATAGTAAATGACATAAATGACATTGACTCGCTTGTCAAATGTAGACAAATATTTGACGTTTTTAAATGTTGTCATAATAAAAACACTTCCCAACTGTTTTTAGTGGGAGAATGTGGTAATTATTACTGGCAGCCCCGATAACGTTGACGACCCGTTTTTTATGCCATGAAACAACGCTTTGAATTTAACGTACGTTAAACATCCTACGTAATCGTTATTATTTGACGTACGTATGTTACAGTAACGAACAGTTTGAAACAACCGGCCCTTAAGCTCACTATTTACGCTATCATTAGTTAAATCTATTGTGACCAGAGGCTTTGTGTTAAATGTAGCAGAGACCATGTCTGGGGAGCTGGTTACCAACTCGTCGTAAAGGCTGATTCAACGATGCAGTGTTTATGTGTTTTGTGGCTTCTAATTGAGAAATTTGTCTATGAGCCTCCTGTAACTGCTGTTCTAGTTAATCGATACGGCATAGTAGTGTAGCATAGCATAGCATAATAGGCCCTTTTCATATTCCACGCTGCATTTATTGAATCCGTCTACCACGAGCTGGAGCTAGTTCCGCTCATCTAATAAACCTTGATATGGGTTGTGCATGTCTGTAATTTCCAATTTTTATTTGTTATTAGTATTAAGTAGGTCTAATAGTTTCCTTTCATTTTCATTTCTTTCTTTGTTCAGTTCCTCGCACAATTGCTTAGCCGGCTTCAATTCGCTTAAAGCTACTTGAAGCTTAGTTTTGTCCTGACAAGCTAAAGGCCTGCGAGTCATCATTTTTAATCAAATAAAAAAATATATATTACAAAACAAATATTGTAATTTTATCAAAAAAAAAAATTAAAAATTGTTTTGTAATTTTAATATGATCTATACAAAATTTACTATACAATTCATTCTAGCTCGGTTACGAAAAATTACGAAACCTTTATTGAAATTTACCAAACAACGACCGAAAATTCGCTTACTAAAATTACAATACATCTATTTTGATTTATTATATAATTCCAGTATTAAATATTAATCTGTTTAGCAATATGTGATTTGATTAGACTAATTCTATTGAAAATCTTTTATGATTTATGCACTGTGAATTATTGTTATTATGCTACCAATCTCATTTAACTCACTCTGAAGAGATTTTTCAATATCCGCAGTTTTTAACATGAAGCATTTTGTTGCTTCGAGAATTTTTTTATGTTAAAAAAACTACATAAATGTCTCAAGCTTTGTCGGATCATAATTTAAAATGTTTCTTCACATCAGATTACCTAGAAGGATTTAATTTAGATAATTTAATAATTAAAAAAAGGATGTGATTTGCAGGCTTCTCGTTGAGATATCAAATTAAATTATTTACTCCGTCTATTAAATCAAGAAAGTCTTTTATTAGATAAAATAATGGAAAAATTACCATAAATCATTTTTTAAGCAAGATAACTGATGAACAATACATAAGTATAAAATTATTATCAAAGATATTAATCTATTACAATCTATACTTTATATTGCATATACATATAAAAACTTACTAAATGTAAACTGATATCATTAAAACAAGAGTAATCTAAAATAAGTAACATAACTTGAAAAATGTTATTTTTAAATAGGAGTAGTTTAAGAATATGATTAATCAATAATGTAGGAGTCGATATCTTTTGTAAGCTTTGAGACCTTGGGATGAATTTTCGTTCCCTTTCGTTTTCCACCTCGTTTCGTACCTTTTTCAGGATTTATTTCCAAAAATAATCTGAAAATTAAATTCAATTATAAGTTAATCTCAAATAAGAAATTTTTACCTAATGCGTACATGGAAAATCATTTGATAATGTATAAGAAATAAATAAAGTATTGTGGTTTTTAAAGTAGCTAGTCTAGTGTAATTTAGTGAAGACAGGTCTCTGAAAATAATCTTACGATTTATGCTTTAGAATTTCACTTATACAAATTTTACTAGCATCAAACTAGTTTGATAAGTATTAAAGAATCATCTCATTCAAGTAAATTTTTAAATGGATATCAATAAAACAATTGTTCATTTAATGGCTGTGTTTTAGTTGGGTTGAAAAGGTATTAAAAATTACTGTTAATCAGTCCAAGAATAATCTAAATTTTTAACACTTACCGCTGAATAGCTTCAAGTGTGCCTTCGATTTTGGGGGATAAACAATGCTAAATACATAATAGCATAGGAATGTTGTCAATATTCCTTCAGTAAATGATGGAGCATGTATCATTATTGACTTGTTAATCACGATATCGTCGGTGATACTGCAATACCGCGTAAGCCACAGGTGCTAATAGCGCGTAACTGATGGGTGACAAATTTTACAGGAGAGCGAAAAAACTGAATATATATTTATCGTTATTACATCTTCGGCTGATTGAACTAGAAACTAATTGTAAATTGATGTACTTTAGCTATCAATATGATCCATTAGTAAGAAAACCTCATAGACGATTAATAAATTCACTTTCGCGGTATTGAATCATCGTAAATGAATTGTTGTTGAACATTTTCACTATTTACGCTTATTTGTAAGAGGAATAAAATAAAAGATTGGGTATTCAAAAATATTATTTTTATGCGTCTTTGAACACGATATCAGTCTCATATATTTCAAAATAAGTAAAAATATTATTAACTTTAGATGTAAGCAGTTTTAAACTGCCTACAATAACTATAAAAACATCAAAAACATAAAATAAACATTTAGAAACAAAAAGTGTACCTACTAAATAAGTAACTTAATAAGTAGATACATAGAAGACAACAAAAACATAATTCTAACAAAGTTTAGAAAAATATAAGTTCTACATACTACGTAGTAGTAGTAAGTAATGAGATCTTACATTTGGAAATACTCTTATTTAAAAAACATCTAACGAAGTTTTGGTAATAATTAAGTAGATACTTAAACTAATGAGATCTTAAATCTTGATATAGGAACTTATTTTTTTTAGAGGGTAATCATCGTAAAATTGATGGCAATCACGAGGAATAACAGTCTTTAATTGTTGCAAATGCTCATATTTACTTTCCAGTATAGGCAATCTAGACTCATAAAGCCTTGGTACATTGCTTATCAATGTAGAAATATTCTTTGGTCTTCGAGGTAGTGGAGTAAATTCACTTTCGAAGTGCTTTTTAAACTCGATAGTCCCATTAGGATTATATTTCAAAACTCGCAAGTCCACAACACAATCATCGCCAGAAACACGCCCAGGGCGTATAGAGTCGTAAACTTGGTACTCTTTAACACTGTAGTCTTTGAAGAAGGTATGATCGGGTTGTTCGACTTTGTAAGGAAAAGGATTCTTTCGAGCAACTTTGGTAATAGTTGCATATTGCGATGGCAGAAAAATCTCGACATTTTTGAGTTTTCTCTCAATAAGTGAATGCACCGAATCCACCTCCATTTGGGTGTGGCCCTTCTCCAGATACTTCTGTGTAATGGTAACTTTTTTATCCATCGCTAATCTCAGGAGAGCGTTAGAAACAATACTGTTCCTATTCTGCGCAGTACAACCATCCGTCCATATAATTACATCCTTAAGATTATCTTGTAACAATTTCGTTATATAATCTACAAAGAACGACGCATATGTGGTAGCTTTCAGATCACAGGCGGTCTCGTCGAACCAATAACAGGTAACATCGTTAGTACCAATGTTAAAAACTGTGAAATTATGCACTGCCAATTTGGTTTTAAAATATAGCGCACTAGCCGACAAAGTAGGACATAATTTCACGGCTTGCAAATCTGCAGTAATAGTATGAGCAATCCCTTGTTTTGCAATTTCTTTATCTTTAGTCTTTTCAGCTCGAGCTAAATTTTTCAATTCTACGTGACGCTGATAATCTTCTTCGGAAACATTACCCACTGCATACGAACTACAATAATCACAGGCATCTTTTTTTGGCTGAAAAAGAGCTATATTTTCCTCACTTAATATGTCAAAAAAGAGTTTTCTCGAAGCTACTGGCTTGGCTTCTGACGACGAATATTCAACGTATAGCTTGTACAATTGTGCTTTCGATTGCATTATCGGTTCTACATACTGTTTCGTGGTTGATTGGCGACAATAATGTGAGGGTAATTTGGGTAATAAAGATAAATAGCATTTGACAGAATCTCGTTTAGAATTATGCGAAATCGGAGCCGGGTTCGAATTAACCGAATTCACAAGGGTCTTATCACCAAGCCAGTAGCGAACAGTCCACTCTTTTATGCCTAAGGTCGCCAGAAATGTCTTTAAACAAACTCTTTCCTTTTTGCCATCTATTTGTAAATAATATAATTTAGTATCTGATCGTCTAGAATTGCCTTCAATAGTCTTCCTTTTAACGTGTTCCGTGTCAATCATTGATCTTACATACATTTTTTTCTCAAACCATGTCATGCTCCAAAAACGATTGAAAACGTCCTTTCTAATGTCTTCAGATAGGTTTGGGCAAAAAAAAATTTTGCTGCGAATACAAAATGCTGACATACACTTAGGGCCCATAGATCTTTCAGGTTTCGGCTCTTTCTGATGGTACTTATTACCTACTTTCTTAAATCCAAGATAAGCTTTTCCTAACATTCTATCCTTCTTGTTTAGTTGTCTTTTCCAGGTTTCAGAGTCAGCTTTACGTTTTCTTTTCCTTGAGTCTCTTCCAGCTTCTGGTTCCAAATTTCTTTCTGGAAACCATTCAGGATCATTAGATTCCATAGGTTCTATGTTAGTAATATCAGATAACGGCACGTAGTCTGGATCGGTGGTGGAGTCATCGGGAGAAAAATGTACGATGGTTTCTTGAGCAACAGGCGGGACATCAGTGGACGAAGTGCTAGGATTTTCAAGGTGAATTTGTATAACTGTTTCTTCTGCAACATTCGGGATAATATTGGATGAAGAACTGGGATCGTAATGAGTAAAATCTGTAGCCACTTCTTCAGTGAATATTGGCACAAAAGTAGATGAAGTACTAGTATAGTCTGGAGGTAAAACAACAAACGTTTGTTCTGTATGTACATCTGGAATGGCAGTGAATGAAGCCTGACTGGGAGATATGGGAAAACATGTTGTTAACGTATCGCAATTAGCTATATCCTCATCAACATCTGTTAAGTTTTTGGGTAACTCATGAATTTTTTGAGGTATATTATGATCGGTATATATGGTTGGATTTTGAGAACGATTTTTGTCTAAAACACTCTGCCTTTTACGAAGAAGTTCTTGCCGTCGTTTTTGGAGATCCCTCAATGTTGTGACCTTCATACCATCATCATTTATCTCTTCCATAATATTTTTTTTACCTAAACAGAAGAAAAATGAGTTACAATGAGAGTGTTAAATCCGCGTAAGTAGGCAAATCATTATGCAAAGAGAATGTTAAAATACCGCGTAACTACCATAACAAAAATATTAACATTTTTAATATTCAATAAGATAAGTTTTAAATCAACTAATGCTTTCAAATTGTACCTAAGGTATTAAAAAATCAAAGTTTAACATTTACTTACCGTTTGATCCCAAAATATCAATGAAAATCACTTATATTACGGAGGCACAAACAACGACCACACGCTCCAAGTAATGCTGTGTAGATACGCGGTATTGAGGATAAAATCGTCAGTCCACAACTCACGCGGTTTCGACAAGTGTAGTTTGAAGCGATTTGATTGGTTATAGCGCTCGCGTTGTTACACGGGACGATGCCAATCGCTGTCTAGAATTCATAGGCGCGAAATTTCAATTTTGATTTTTTCGTACTTCCGCGGTATTTGCAATTGTTACTTACGCGGTATTGCAGTATCACCGACGATATGATATATATTCCCTGAGTCGTGTAAATCTTTTCCTAAAATAATAAAAACATTTTCATTAGCAAAAAAAAACAAGTCATCAAAATTTTCTAATTGCAGCAAATAATCATTTAAATCTATATTTAAGTTTGACATATTTTTAATCAACTTGACTTAAATTACCTATAGTAAGAGTGTATGTATTCCTCGTGTATATGTTGTAATCTCTACAATTACATAAACGGTAAACCTCTCGTAATGACTATACCTGTGTCGAATTTTTAGGACACCTGCGTGACTAAATAAATTGGTTTCAGAAACAATACCGCGTGTTACTGAGTTATTGGAAGTATTTTTCACTGACATAGCAATAGGCGCTTTTGCCATTCAAATCGCTGCATTTATTTGGTTACTTTTTTATTTTTCTTTTCACTATTTCGTTTTATATTCATTTTATTTTACATACAAATTTTTTACCTCATTACTTAGGTGCCTATATAATTATATTGAAGTATTATAATCCCTTGAAGGAATATTTACACATGAAAAATATAACTAACCTAACCTAATCTACGGATGTACGAAACATTTTCTGTAATACAGTGTAAATATTCGACGAGGTATACTTTCATATATATATTTACTCGTCTAATCCAAGTCGTGGGGTCGTAGGTAATAAAAAAGTGAAGAATAGTACCTACTTTGTCGATTTCTCTTTGTTAGAATCCTAGAAAATGAGACTCATTGTGTCGAAATTGGATTTTGGTTAAGACGTTCTCGATTCTTTTTAGACGAGGCTTAGGTTAAAGATATTAGTCTACGTGGCTTCGGAGGGTAATATAAAAGGAGACTTGATGGCAGCGATGCTATCCGAATAGGTAGATTCCACGAAATAATTTGATCCAAATACGTTATACTTTTAAACATTTACATGAAAATTATACATAGAGACTTACAGGATGTCTA
>DWND01000227.1:0-11553 GCA_018250195.1 Cecropterus albociliatus | reverse complement strand
ATTACGCGTTTAAAAGGTTGCCTGTGGTTTGATTGTGGCGACACTACCTCTATTATTTGATCGTCAGCAGATCGCTTAGTTGCGTACTATGTGAGGCGTTTTAGTACTGAACGAAACGGCGACCCCCGTGGCCGACACGATACCCATGCCAGACGCTTTCGCTAGCTATTACATCAATAGTAAACAATCTAGCAGAGTTAACGCAAGCGAGGTTGATTGACGGCAGTTATTAAAATTAGATAATGTATTCAAGTACCAGCTGAAAGAATATACTCTTTGCCCCTTGCAGGCGAAAGTTCTGGATCAAAGTTCGTGTAAAAATATTTTATTGAACCCGATCAATTGGTGAATTGTTTTATAACCACATAGAATAGATGGGTTCGTCTGATTGATTTTATTAGACACCACTCTCAGTTTACGGCGAATATGGTTGCGAGAGACTTAAACGACCCCCAGCTGAGCATCTACAGGGGGCGGCTTTAGAGCGCAATTAGCGGTTCACTTTTATATGAGTACGATCATCTTAGTTCTCCAGAGAAGCGACGCATCTGTGACTTCAAATAGATTTAGTTTTTTTGTTAATAATATTACTGCAAAGTACTTATAAAAACACATGACAGTAATTATTTCTTTTGATGGTACTTGGTCTTAGCTGGCCATGGATGTCTGAAATCAAGTCCAATTATAATAGGAGTTATATCTGAATCCGACAGATGCGTTGCCACACCTGAAGACTATAAACACTTCTCCATAATTAAACACTATGTGAAGAGGTGATAGTTTAATGACGATCAAAAATAATTGTGTAAATAATCCAATTTGGATAAAATATTTTACTTTGTTTTAACATGATCGCCTTATATGTAAGCTAGCCGGCCAAAACTAGAAATAAGAATGGCAGGATTACTATTGAATTATGAATTTATCATAATTATAAATGTAATGCTTTTATAGTACTATTCATTCTATGGAGTATAAACATTGGAGTATAAACATATAAATAAACAGATATATACTGATTACATTTGTTATTAAAGACTAATCAGATTATGTTAAATCGCAGTTTAATTAAAAGTTTTACCGTCCAAAGAGTGCAAAGTTACGTCGTTGCAGAACAAATCGGAGCTTTAAGTATTTGTTACTATTGTACAATACCCCTAATCCTTCAAACGGAGTATCTACTCGGTTGACTTAAGCCGGTAACAGACACTACAGCGCAGCGTGAAACATTGAGGATGTTTTCATGACAAATGTATAGTGTTTTCGCGGAACTAATAGGTACATTTTAATATGGTTCGGGTACTCATCATATGCGGTTTTTGAATTTCTTCTTGCCGATATCCTGAATACCCCTTTTGTTGTATGCCTTTTGTGTCCTGCTTCAGAGCACGTGAAAATTAGGAGAGTCCTGCGCAGTCCACCACGTTGCTCCAATGCCAATTGGTGGAGGGGGCGTACAAGTTATTTGTGAAACCATATTAGATGTTTTGATACCGCACATGAGGGCCCTGATGTGGTTTAACTACTGCTAAGATAACAATCGGGACCTATGACTTAATGTGTCCTCCAAAGCCTGGACACGCGCAAACAATTTTTCTACCGATCATCAATCCTATTATCAACCGCGCCCGTAGGTGGGAAAACTAAATGAAACCGCACAGAAGATTCTGTCACCTATTCCTAATGTAATTGTACTGTGTGTTAAGCAATAATTTTCTAAATGAAATATTGTATCTTCTTTAATCTAAATGCAAAATGAAGCAGCGTGGCTTTAAACAAATTATGAAACCAGTGCGAGGTAAAGTGAAGTGAAATTATGTATATTTACAAGCAAAATTTTCGTTTGATATCCAATTATTTGACATTGTCACCATTAATATCCGCACAATTGTGTTATTGATTAAAGCTATTAACTACGCCGTTATACAAATTGATAACGCAATTTGTCAATTGAGTACCAAAATTGACGTGTTGTCGAAGTTTAAATGAAGTCAATCAATCAAACTGTTATAGGTAGGTAAGAACGGTAAGAACGAATAGGAACCTGCAATTATAATTGAACCGATGTTATAATTTAAAAAAGAAACGGATAAGTGCGAGTCGAAATCACGCACCAAGGGTTCATTATCGGTAAATAACGACAAGAAAATCACGTTTACGGTAAGGTAGCCCATTGTGGTATTTAAGGGCAAATATTTATTTGTTGTATGGGAGTCCCTCTTAAATAATATTTTCTGTTTTAGTATTCGTTGTGATAGTGGCAACAGAAAAACATCATCTGTGAATTCAACAGTCTGAATTTCAAATATCTAACTATCATGATTCATAAGATACAGCCTGGTAGAGAGACAGATGGACAGACGGAGTGCTGGAGCCTTAGTATTAGGGTCCCGTTTTTCCTCTTTGGCTACGGAACCCTACAAAGAACATTGAAGGGTTTAAAGTTCACGGAATACGCTGTAACAAAGTAATAAGTATGTTTCGTGATTGTTTATCATTCGTTTATTGATTAGCTATAAATAACCTGCAATTTTCATGCCTGGAACTGCAGACATAATGGCGTCATGCAGGCTTTTGTCTCATTATAATAAAAGTACCTGACCGAGTTTCACTCTGCGTCATTATACCTTATATCCTTTTCGAATAATGGATATGAAGATAATTTAATTCATCAAATAATTAATAAGACAGTTCAAGCAACATGATATTTGTTTTTTTAAAAGGAGAATATATAGATCCAACGTCGAATGCAGTCAGGATTTGTATGCGTGACCAGTACTTATGCCATCAGTCTCGATTGTTTTAGTGAAAAGCCATACTTAGACGTCGTTGAACTCGTCTGAGAATATCCTCAAAAATTTACTAATCCTTCTCGTTTACTAAGAAATGAAAATTATCTGATATATGAAGTTACAAAACGAAATCAAATTTTAAGTTCATGCTTGCGCCATGCACACTTTACTATACTTTAAGTTAAAGGGAGTAGAATGAAGGTACTGGGAGTAAAATATTTAATGGTTAAGTATATGCAGGTTAAATTTGCAAAATTTATGTACATTTCACTATTACAATCTTCAAAAAACTATGTTCTAGTGAATATATTTAAAAAAAAAATTTTAATTGAGTAAATTTCCTATAACTTTGTTACACAGCGTGTAATATTTATGCGGCACATCTTGCATCATAGCTTATATTGTGGTATAATATTTTATATTATGCGGAAAATTCACAGTTTCTGTACAAGCAGTGTACAAAGAGTGTGTCTTGAGGGGAAAATAAATTTTATGACAAACTTTAGGTGTACATAAAATATCTTTTAGAATTTGCTAGTCTAGGTAAAACTTTTTGCGAAATGGTTATATGAAGAGTGGCATCTCCAACTGTCCACCCAGCGATTTGGGGAAGGACGACGGTAAATGTGGTGGGCTTTACCGCTCCTTTAATAAAAAAAAAATGGTTGTCGTATGCGAGTTCTTGCATCAATAAATAATCTATGTTATTACTTTGTCTACGGTATCCAATACTGACTTATATTTCCAGAACTACGCACGTAACTGTATTATGCAGAGATTTAGTTACTGTAATTACACGTCAATTGAATATTCTGGAAACGTCTAGGCATGTTGACCTAACTCAATACTAGCCGCAGTGTAGTTCCAACTTGTTTCAATAAATAATGTAATCGAAAATCACTTTCTGTCTGTCTGAAATTTTTGTGCTACTGCTGGATATAGGTATCCCATCAGAAATTTAAGGGTAAGATTAGGTACTTGAGAGATGGGTCATGCCTAAGATTTGATTTCAGTCTTCCCGTTACACGGGATTGTGTTCTTTATTGTCAAGATTATTCAGGTGGTAAAACCAGCGTAGTTTGACCGGGAAGGTCCACCACATGTGTTTGTAGTGTGAAGCGGCAAGAACCGCTTGGAAGTTTCGGGCTGTGGTTACGGGCTTACTCTCATTGGACCACTACCATCATAGTCCTTGGGAGTAACAACGCATCTGTGATTGATTAGAAAAACGGGACTCTTATTAAGATTCCGCTGTCCGTCTGTCTTTCGTTAGGCAATATCTCATGGACCCTGATAGCTACTTTCACAGATGATGTATTTCTGTTGCCGCTATAACAACAAACGCAAATACAATTGAATCAGAATAAATATTTAAGAGGTGCTCGTACATAAAAAAACGCCAATTTTTTTGCCGCTTTTTATACATCCACGACGACGCGAGTCCGACACGCATTTGCCCAGTTTTAAGGGTTCCGTAGCAAAAATCGGAACCCTTATGGATTCGTCATGTCTGTCTGTCCATCCGTCTGTCCGTCTGTCCGTTTGTCCGTCTGTCTGTTTGTCCGTCTGTCTGTCTGTTACAGCCACTTTATTCAGAAACTATTAAGACTACAGAGTTTAAACTTAGTAGGTAAGTGTACTCTGTAAACCACTTTTCGAAATATGTACAGAAATAAAAACTATATTAAAATTAGGAACTGAAACTAAAAAAAAAACATTTTACCTACTCGTGTGGTGTCTATAGAAAGGTCTTAAAAAATGACAATGAGGTTTCTAAGACCATTTTTTTCTTAATTTTAATAGTTTAATGATAGTGTATAATTTTAGATTTTATGATAAGCGACCCCATAATTTCCTGGAGCATATTTCGCTGATACCTCTAAAATTGATTATCCTCGTCCACATGAAAAACAATCCTTTGCTATTTTTGTCGCAAAATTGTAAAACGTTTAATTATCTCCTTATTAGATAACTTTTCATTCACAAGAAGCTACTGAACGAAATAATTAAATAATGATACAGTACCATCTAGGGATCATCACTTAATAGAAAAATATGAAGTCTCATCACGCACATGTGGTTTTCCTCCTATGCGATTAGTGCTATAAGTAGCTTGTTTCTATGCAGTGCATATGGCGTGGGACATTTTTAATTTCAATTCATCCTTAGTTTAGCATGTTAGATCAAACCTGTTTGTTCTTGCGTAAGAAATTAACTTAGTCTGGGAAAAGGATCGGTTTTTATGCAGCTTGATTGACGATGTCGCGTAGCCTTTTGGAGCTTATTTTAATCAAATAATGTATAACTGTTTATTTCCTTTCTGAAATGTCGTTCTAAATATTTTGATAAATTGGTAGTAAAAAATTGTACTCATACTCGGGACTACCATTTTAATATTACATAGCTTAAAAATGTTTACACGTAATGAAAGTATGTTTTATGTTTAGAATAACATTATATTATAGAAGAGCTTCTGATTTGTTAACTCTTAAAATTATAAAAAATATATATGAAATAAAAGATAAATAGATTCACTATCGACCCCCTTATCTCTAGAGAACTTTTAAAAAAGAGGAAAAAAATCAATAAAAAAATATTTTATTGTGTTAACTCACTACGTAGAGATTGTAGCGTAAAAGTTCAAACCATTTCAAAGCCTAATGGGTGGTATTATACAGGTAGTATTAGTTTTAAACAATAACATAAATTCTCAGACGTGCATAAGTACTTAAAATTTTAATTTTACTATGAGCGTTAAGCACAGGAATATTAAATGTAGGTATTTAATAACTTCCTTAATTTGCGGTTATGTTACTAACTTCAACTTCTTTGCTCATAAAAAAACTAAAATGACTTAGTTTTTTACGAACATTACAATCTCTATATGTTGAATATTACTAATGTTTTAATATAACAGTGCAAAAAGTGATATCCTGATGGTTCTAAAACTATAAGTTAGGGATCGATTAGGATCCTCTGGTCTTCAGTATCATTTAGTTTAGTAAAAAGTAAATAAATCGTGAAGCAAAGTCGTCTAAAGTTCATTATAATCACTGATATTCACAATTGTCATTCAGAGACAGGATCCTTGCTCTTTAGTAAAATCTGATAGTAACGAGCAATTACTATAAAAATACCATAAAGTTATGTTCCAAAAATACGTATATTTTTGGAATATTATCAAAATAAGCTAATTAAAATTTAGTTTCAAGTTTTATAGTACGTTTTGTGGATACAGAATTGATTGATTTTGTTAAATAAATTGGTGCTCAATATCATTAAACTAATCGCTTTAAGTTAATACATTTGTTTATCATTTTTTGCCCGCAACTTTATTGCAAATCCTAACGATTACCAACGAAGTTCATTAAACGGATCTAATCATATTTTTATCTTGAGACCGCCACTCAGAGTCGTTGATCCCGCATTAAGTACATTAGATTATTAGTAGATATTCTTTATTAAGGAACTTGAGCATGTCAACACGTCAAATTAGCGGCCGACAGTCGCAAAAAGTGTGATAAACATGATTATACCACATCGAACTGATCATTACTTCAAATTGAAACCTAATTCGAATAACTAATGAATGAATGGTTATCGAATCGATTACAGCAAACATTATTACTGTCTTTAATTTGTCTGATTATCCAGTTAAATATGTGTTATGGCAGCAGTTTATGGACTATGTTTAGAATATAAAAAGCTATAAGTATTACGAACTTTTTGGCCTTAATACAATGAATTGAAAAAAATCTACCGTTTTTTTTATGGTATGTTAAGAGTATTTTCTCTTCCTGGTGTTTTTTTAATAAAATATTTATTTAAATTGGTCTGTAAACATTTTGTCTATCTGTTTGTTCAGGTTAAATTTGAAAATAAAATAGGGCATATTTTCACAAATTCATTATTCGTTATTGTCGTTATCGTTTATCGTTATTGTATTAATTTAAATATTACTTTCATGTTTTTTACTCCCTGAAGTACCTGTTACAAAGTTATATAGTAGAAAGTAAAAGCTGTTTATCTTCAAAAGTAGGCAGTTATAGGATTTGTGTGGCTATCTCAGAGACACTCAATAATAGTATTACAGGGGTCAAGCGGCTTACGTACTGGTCCGAGTATGTTGTTTAACCACTTTCCTTTATCTTCACATGTCAGAGGTTAATGCTGCGATGAATTATAAAAACGTAAAAAATGCACTTTTTTGGCCAATATTGCGACATGCGTATTGCTTATTTTGTCAAGCAAAATAAGTTGTCTTAGGACAAAACTATAAAATGTATTAAACTGTCAAAGTTATCCGCTCTTAACAAGATAGTAAATTATTAACGTAAAACTTATCTTTTGCATTCTAAAATTAA
Organism: Cecropterus albociliatus; assembly: GCA_018250195.1. Classification (NCBI taxonomy): domain Eukaryota; kingdom Metazoa; phylum Arthropoda; class Insecta; order Lepidoptera; family Hesperiidae; genus Cecropterus; species Cecropterus albociliatus. Next base: position 4,397 of record DWND01000227.1, on the reverse strand, counting down.
TTAACAATACTAACAAAATCGCTTATTAGAAGTTAGATATTTATTGTAAATATAGTGAGTTAAAAATTCGACTGTAATTCTATTTATTTTTATCTATGTATTTCGCGTAATATACTCATATGAACAACGCGTATAAAACACAACGCAATCACGTAGTTTCTACTTGTAATACGTTTCTTTGTTAACATTTACTCGTAAGTCTACCAAGTTTGATATGTGACTGATGATACGGAAATTAGCTCGAGAAATCCTTCGCGTGAAATTATCGCTATATTTATACCATGTCAACATGACTGGTACATAAATTGCAGTTTTGAAATTGTAAATACATCGTCCATTCAGCAGGAACATTGGCCAGTGCATGTTCTCCATGATTTATGTTAACAATTGGGTCCTTTCTGAAGCGAGGTTGTGCCCACCGACTTTCCCTGCGACGACACAAATTGCCACCATTAGTTCGTAATGCGATGTCACCTTCCACGATGGTTCTGGCGTGGGCCAGATGTTAGGGCATATACATATTGTGTTCATATAATGTATAAGAAAATCGAGTACATTATATATGTGAATATTTTTATATAGTAGTGCAAGAGTTGGTATGTTGTTTTATTAATTAAATTTGTAGGTAACCAATAAGGATCGAGCGCCACAATAGGCATAATGCTAGATTTTCAAATCCCGTTCTATAATCTTCAGATATATTTACTACTTTCAGAAATAACATTATTTCAGCAAAAAAATTATCACAGCATTTTTCTAGATTGAATTAAAACGCTCGCTGGCTCGTCTTCTGGTGACGACATAAAGTCAATCACTCTGATTAGCATTTAATATGGTCGATTATAGTATAGCATTGTTCTATTTTTGCGGACATATAATCGATCTAGCGTACATGAAAATTAGGTCATCTTATATATTCACTATATATTTTTCTCTAAAATAATTTTATATGTTAAAATGTAAAAGATAATAATTAAAATGCAACTGAAATTATTAATTTTGGTAAAGAGTTCACAGGCACACAATGAATCTGCACAAAACCTTTAGAAATAATGTAGAATGATAATTCTACGAGATCGTGCATCTGACAGAACACAACAGCTCTGCGTAATTCGTCTCGAAATAAAAGTACTAAAATATATGAAGGTGCTAAAATTTTTAAGGTGTATATTTTTAAATAGATTAACTATACATGTGAGGATACTTTGTATATATTTTTAATTTATATTATTTATAAAGTTTTAAAGTAAGCACACATATCCACATGAATTTAGTCGTCGCTATTTCCCATACAGTGGAACGCGTCCTAACATCTTGTTATGGCGTAGATTTATTGGGTGCTTAAAAGGAAATCTTGCGTTACAGAAGTGTGGACCACCGGCATTATGGTCCCACTAGTCGCCACGCTAACTGTGTCCACCTGAGATCTAGATTAGGAAAGTGTAAATTGACTAATGTTGTAGTAACAGTACTTACCGCTGTGAACCGGGAAAATGCACTTGTCTTGAATTCCTTAAATAGTTTTTTTCTAAATTACTACTAAAATACGGTTTTGTTTACCCAATAGCCTATTTTTTTTTAATTTTCTTTTATGTGAAAAAATACATAATTTGCTTTTCAATATTTATTAGTGTCCAACCAAAACTGGTTTTTCAGCCGAAACCGTAACGGAACTTTCGGCCCAGCTCTCCCATTTTTTTGCCAAAACCGAAACTAAATTATTGGCCAAAACTGAAACTAGAATTATTGGCCAAAACTGGCCGAAACCGAACTTTGGTCACTAATTACATATATTTATTTAACTAAGCATCTATGAATTAAGAAGTTGTAAGCGAATGTGATAGCTTAATGATTGAAACTCGGCCGGAATCTAGGGTCCGAGGTTCCAATCCCTGGCACGCACCACTGATTTTTCTAAAATTTTGTGCTTATTAGAATGTAATTATCACTGCTTTACGGTGAAGAATAACATCGTGAGAAAATTTGCACATCTGAAAGAGTTCTCTAAAAAAAAAGAATTTTCAAAGGTGTGTGAATTCTACCAATTCGTACTTGGCCAGCGCGGTGGACTATGGCCTAAAACTCTCTCACACTGAGAGAAGACCCGTGCCCAGCAGTGGGACAATAATGGGATGACGATGATGAAGCGAATGTAAATGACATAAACTTTTTGTTAGAAAATCAAACTTTTTGACTGTTATTAAGCACAAGTAAAACGTTTAAGTTAAATAAAAAACACGCAGATGTCAAAAAGTCGTATATCAAACTTCGCAATAATGTATACATTTGGTAATTTATGTTTCTAGATGTTATTTTTTATCTTACTTATGAAGTGTCTTGATTTGTCAAATGGTAACTCAAGGAGTGTGTTCTAGAAATAATGATTTTGAAAATAAAGCCATATGAAACATATTTATGAACACGATTTGAACTACCCAGCTTTACGTAAAGATACTTTAAACTTCCACTTTAAATAGAATTTGATAATTACTCATTTTATATTACTCTAAATGTGATATAAATGTTTTCGTCAATCCAGATGCATGCTCAATAATTAAAATTTAAATTTAAATTGGAGTGACTTTTTCATGTATAGCATATTTCTTAATCAGAAACTTCCTGTGTATTTTATTCTTTTCCGACTATCATTAAATGACCAGACATTCTGTTTTGACTTAATTAAGTCGGAAACAAAAAATCACCTATATTTTGCCTACTGAACATTGATTTGAGTGAGGACATTAACTCTGAAGATCGCTATTTTTTGTGGTCATCTGCTTTGTTTATTAATGTAACTGTCTAAACTGAGAGGCAGTTAATCAATTATGCATAATGTGAATGTGATACGTTGATCCCTTGTACGGTAGCGGCATTGCTGGCTTAAGATATTTCTGAGTGCCCACTGATGTAAAAATATACTTAGGTCTTGGAAATATCGCAAGGGTTTTAAAAGAGTCGTTAAAAGAAATCATCGCGCCTTTAAATGTATCCGGAATGATAAACTAGGTACTAAAAGCCTTAACTTTTATTAAAAAGTCGTACATTTTCGTCAGTAATAATATCAACGATATTTATAAATAGTTTTTTTTTATAAATATGAAGAGCAAACGAGCAAGCAGCCCACCTGATGGTAAGTGGCTACTGCCGCCCATGGACACCTGCAAGCAACTTCATATAGAACAGAGGTTCTATCTGAAGTCGAACACGGATGCGTTGCTAATCCCGTGGACTGAGATGGTCGCCTCATATATAAGAGAGCCGGTAACCACACCCTTCCAACAAAACGCAAGAACTGCTTTACGCTAGAAATACATAGGTGTGGCGGTGGTATCTCCCCGGTCGAACTACATTGGTTCTACCGCCTTTAAAATAGTATGTAACCTTACACCTTATAGAAGTAGTAGGTAATATTTCAAATGCTGTCTCCATTAACTGCTTCCGTACATTTAACAGTAAAGAATTTCAAAACAACGATAAAATATACACCACGTTTACTAAATCATCAGCGTGTTACGCGTGGTACAAGATAGCGGATCTTTTTAATCAACCATAATAAATGTCAACTTGACCGGCAGTGTGTAGCTATAATTTTTCTCGAGGATTTATCTCCGCGGCCCTGACACTGCACTTGTTACCTCTAAAATAAACCAAACCAGTTCTCTTACAATTGCCTGTGCCTTGTAAGTTGTATAAATGCAAGTGCCAATTAATTAAACATTCAAAAAAAGTTAACTAGACACGCTACGCTAATACATAATACGTCTTTGTCGATTTCGACGCATGCGATTCTCGGTTCTGTTACGATGGGCTACAGTTTGATCTGTGTAAATGGATAATATTTTTATAATAGTTCGGGGCAAAAGTATTTTCGTATTTTGAATGTATTTTTAGAAATCAAACCTCTTTGGCTGTGCTGAATCTAACTGGCTGGTTTTTATACCATTAAATGTGACATTTTGAAGATGCAATAAATAAAAAAAGATTAGTTCCCGTCATTACTCAATTATTTTTCAAGCAAGACAAATGAACGTGTGTGACGAGAAAATTCGATACATTAAAGTTTTATTACAAAAACAGTAAAAATGCGTTAAACGCCGCGAATAAAATTTGTGCGCTTTACGGACCTAATGCGGATAAGAGTAGCACAAATTTGGTTCAAGCGTTTCATGTCTGGAAATTTTAGTGTGAAAGATGACGTTGGCTCTGGAGGCCCTGTCAGAGATAAAATCAGTGCCATCTTTGAGAAAGTAGAGCAAGATCGATATATTAGTAGCTACGACATTGCTGAGGAATTGGATGTTGATCATAATACAGTTTTATGTCATTTACGAAAGTCTGGGTACAAGAAAAAACTTGACATTTGGGTACCACATGATCTCACTGAGAGAAACCTAATG
>DWND01000226.1:0-11558 GCA_018250195.1 Cecropterus albociliatus | reverse complement strand
GTATTGATTTGTAATAGTCGCCTAGTCTTGAAGCTAGCTAGCTAGCTTCAAGACTAGGCGACTATTACAAATCTAGCTAGCTAGCTCATTAGTTCTGTCGTATACATAAAATGAACAATGTTGACCTTCACCGAATTTTGTTAATATCATTCCTAAAGGGCATAAAAGGCCAGAGTGAATGACTCTATTGATACAAAAATATATGAACATATAGTTTTTTTTTACATTTCCGCATCGATTTAGCCTAATAACTTTTCTAACTGCGAAATACAATTCATACAACGGTACACTGTATCTCTTTAAAGACATTAAAGAAAGATTATTTATATAATTAGTGTAATGAAAAGAAAATCACGCTATCTTTTAAAAGACAATAATAAAGTTTTTCGCAAGCTGTTTTTATTTATATATTAAGTATTATGAAAATAAAATGAACGCGTCTCGCACAAATTAATGTAGGCTGCGTTTCCATGAAAGTTTCAGTAGCAGTTACTGTAGTTGCTGTAGCAACGGCAGTAGGTCAGCGTTGTTGCCTAACTTTTTTAGGTCAAACAATTTATATATTATACGGCACTTAGTCTGTTTACTTCTTTTTATAATTAAAGTTTACAATCAGCGAATATTTAACCAAAATTTTTAACAACTTTATTAATACTATGTTATTAACGTATTTTTTGATGTTCAATATACTTAAACATGTGGACACTTACATAAATATGACAAGACTATCAAATAGCACAACTAAATAGAATATAAAAGAAAAATTGTTCTGTTAGTAAATTAACGATCATATAAGGCATCTATGTCTGGTGAAGTTACATTACACTAGTAATTGATGTAGACGTAAGTTTTCAGTTTTCCGCGCGCGTAGAAAGCATTACCCACGGCAGTACGCACCGGGATTCATTGCCGGACGCTTGGTCTAAGGCATTCGTAGACATATGAGAATCGAAACTCTAGTTTTAACAATAATAATTAACAGTTAATGTAATTACTAACTATATAAATTCAAAGTTAAAATGTTTAATGTTATAAGCGGGAATTTAATCCATTTGAGAACAGGACTGAATTTTTAAAGATTGTAAATAATTAATCCTTGTCGGGGTCAAGCCATGAGCGGGTTTATTTATGGTGGATTGAAGACATGCAGTGCTATGAAACTTCTCGATATTTTGTGGTAAAAGTCTCGGATGAAGTGAGCGCAATGGACGCGTGTGATGGCCAAGTCGTTGATGTTGCCGCCTTTGCCGCAACCGCGCCGGTTTCCTCTTTATTTACACCCTTACCGTCTAAAAAGGTGATTTATAATAATTTTCAAGCTATTTAGTAAACCATATATTTCATTAGTCATAAGGACCCGTGGAATCTATATAATAGTTAATTCAATAAAGTATCTATTGTCATTTTGCGTTTTTTCATTTTTATAGGTATGCGTGTCCATATTTGCTGGTAAAGTACTTCTTGTGCGGATTAAATGTTTATAGAGTGTCAAAATGTGTTAAAAATGTTGTAATCCTAAAAGTTATTGTAAGTACAAGACGTAACAACTTAATAAGCATAAGTCTTACAACAACTTCAGTATTTAGTATAACTATGGACTGCAGGAATTTTCTTACCTTTTATGAATGCAACCAACTGAGATTATCCTCTTGCGTTATCTGGAGAATAGAAATAATGTTTTTGAAATTAGACATAAGTATAAGTGAAATATAAATAGCACAGGTATAATATGTATTTGATTAAAAGTTCAAGACCTTGGCATTGGCATAGGTACTTAGCTACCTTATTGACAAAAGATGGCTTACTTTGTTATTCTATTTAGGTTTTCGTTACCCACACAACAAATAAATAAAATTAACGTCTAAAATTTAGAGACACCTGTTTTTTCTAAGGTTACAAATGCGTGTGATCCCTTTCATAAATATGTACCTGAGTCTCGAGGTCCATACTACCTCACTGAAACTACTTCTTGTAGTGTGGAGAAATAAGCAGGGATATAATTGTTTCTCATTGTCCTTTGTGTAGCTCGAATCTGATAAGATTTTAATAGTAGTGTTATTGTTATAGGCGTCACCGCTGCCCACACAACGATGTCCCGGAGCCATTGTTCGATGTGGAGCACACAACGAGTGTGGTCTCCGCGTACAAACAAGACTACGACGAAAAACACGTCAGTCGTACTACAGCTGTTCATCATGAAGATCATCTCCGCCTCGAAGGAGAGTTTCAAGAACCCGAGCGCCCCCGCTGGCAACCTGTTGAGCGACCCAAACCTACGAAGCCCGAAGACAACCTGAAACCCGAAGGTGATTTTGAAAAGAGACAACCCGAAGAATGGCGGCCAGGTGATAGAGCACCCGTCCGTCGTCCAGAAGATAACTTGAAACCAGAGGGAGAGTTTGCAAAGCGCAGACCAGAAGAATGGCAACCGGGAGACAGAGCTCCGGTTCGTCGTCCAGATGACAACCTAAGGCCGGAGGGTGAATTTACTACCCCTGAAAAACAACCCTGGCAACCTGCTGAGCGTCAAAAACCTAAAAAGCCAGAAGATAATTTACGACCAGAAGGAGACTTTGAAAAACGCCGTCCGGAAGAATGGCGTCCTGGTGATAGGGCTCCAGTGCGTCGCCCAGAAGACAACTTGAAGCCTGAAGGAGAATTTGAAAAACGCCGACCGGAGGAATGGCAGCCGGGCGACAGAGCACCAGTGCGACGTCCAGATGACAACCTCAGACCTGAAGGTGAATTCACTTCACCTGAAAAGGAACCATGGCGTCCAGCTGAGAGACAGAAACCTAAAAAACCAGAAGATAATTTACGTCCCGAAGGAGAATTTGAGAAACGTAGACCAGAAGAATGGCGTCCAGGTGACAGGGCGCCAGTGCGTCGCCCAGAAGATAATCTTAAACCAGAAGGAGATTTTGAAGATAGAAAACCAGAAGCCTGGCGGCCAGGTGAAAGGGCTCCAGTACGACGACCAGAAGATAATCTGAAGCCGGAAGGTGATTTTGAAAAACGTCGACCGGAGGAATGGCAGCCGGGCGATAGAGCTCCAGTGCGCCGTCCAGATGACAACCTAAGACCCGAGGGTGAATTTACTTCACCTGAAAAGGAACCATGGCGCCCAGCTGAGCGGCAGAAACCCATAAAGCCTGAAGATAACTTGCGTCCGGAAGGAGAATTCGAAAAACGTCGACCTGAAGAATGGCGACCTGGAGACAGAGCTCCTGTGCGTCGGCCTGAAGACAATTTGAAGCCTGAAGGTGATTTTGAGGATAGAAAACCAGAAGAATGGAGACCCGGTGACAGGGAACCAATGCGTCGGCCTAAAGATAATCTCAAGCCTGAAGGTGAATTTACTACACCTGAGAAAGAGCAATGGAGGCCAGCAGAACGACCAAAACAAAAGAAACCTGAAGATAACTTACGGCCTGAAGGTGACTTTGAAAAGCGTAAACCAGATGAATGGCGACCTGGTGACAGAGCTCCTGTTCGGCGGCCCGATGATAATTTAAGACCCGAGGGTGAATTTACTACGCCTGAAAAGGAAACGTGGAGACCAGCTGAAAGACAAAGGCCCAAAAAACCTGAAGATAATCTTAAGCCTGAAGGAGAATTTGAAAAACGTAGACCCGAAGACTGGCGTCCAGGTGATAGAGCTCCTGTACGTCGTCCAGAAGATAATTTACGGCCAGAAGGAGACTTTGAAAAAAGGAAGCCTGAAGAATGGCAACCTGGTGATAGAGCACCAGTTCGTCGACCGGAAGATAATCTTAAGCCAGAAGGAGAATTTACATCTCCGAAAAAAGAGCCTTGGCAACCTGCAGAACGACCTAAGCAGAAGAAACCTGAAGACAATCTCAAACCTGAAGGAGAGTTTACGACACCTAAAAAGGAAGAATGGACACCTGCTGAAAGACCTCAACAGAAGAGACCTGTAGATAATTTGAAACCAGAAGGTGATTTTACGCAACGTAAACCAGAGGAATTCGTTCCCGCTGAAAAAGCAATCGTAAAGAAACCTAAAGATAATCTTCATCCTGAAGGCGAATTTACAACAACAAGAACAGATGATTACAAAGTTGTGAGAGGCGAAAGAGCAGAAATAATAAGACGTATTGACAACATCATTGTAGAAGGAGAGTTTACAGGCATGTATTTTAAATAGTCTTTTAATATAAGTTTATGTTACTTATAACTGTTCTAAACTGTGTTATTTAATTATATTTTTTTATTACAGATGAAACAACATCACGCAGTGAGTTTACAGTTAAACCAACTGAAAGACCAAAACCAGTTCGACGAAATACTTGGACGAAAATAGAAGGAGAAATGACAACTGACACTACTTCCAAGTCAGAATACATAGATTACACTGACATTGTTGAAAGAACCACTCTTGTCACAAAGAGAACTGATAATTTAATACGAGAGGGAGAAATTGATTTCGTTACGTCAAATCAAAATGACTTTACAGAAAAGACAACTATTGTCGAACGTCCACAAAGAAGGCGTACTTGGACAAAGGAGGACTACGACAAATTCTTTTCGACGGAAAATGTAGAAAATATAACAACAACTCAAGAAGAATATATAACACATAAAGAAATAAGAACGGAAAGACCAGAACTCAAAAGGCCAAAAGATAATCTAAAACCAGAAGGAGAATTTGAAAAACCTAAAACGGAAGAATGGAAACCAGCCGAACGACCTAAACAAAAGAAACCTGAAGATAATCTTAAACCAGAAGGTGAGTTTGAACAGCCAAAGCACGAGGAATGGCGCCCAGCAGAGAGGCAAACTCCTAAAAAACCAAAAGATAATTTAAAACCAGAAGGAGACTTTGAAACTCCTGAAAAAGAAGAATGGAGACCTGCTGAACGTCCTAAACAGAAAAAACCAAAAGATAATCTTAGACCAGAAGGGGACTTTGAACAGCCTAAACAAGATGAATGGCGTCCAGCGGAGAGGCAAACTCCTAAAAAACCAAAAGACAACTTGAAGCCAGAAGGAGACTTCGAAACTCCTGAAAAAGAAGAATGGAGACCTGCCGAACGCCCTCAACAAAAAAGACCGAAAGATAATCTCAAACCAGAAGGAGACTTTGAACAGCCAAAACACGATGAATGGCGTCCAGCGGAGAGGCAAACTCCTACAAGACCAAAGGATAATTTGAAACCAGAAGGGGAGTTTGAACAGCCGAAACAAGAAGACTGGCGACCTGCGGAAAGGCAAACACCTAGAAAACCGAAAGATAATTTAAAACCTGAAGGCGATTTTGAAGTTCCTGATCATGAGGAGTGGCGTCCAGCTGAACGCCCAGTTCAAAAGAGGCCGAAAGACAATCTAAAACCTGAAGGTGAATTTGAAACACCGGAACGAGAGAAGTGGCGACCTGCCGAACGTCCTCAACCGAAGAAGCCTCAAGACAATCTTAAACCTGAAGGTGATTTCGAACAGCCAAAACAAGATGAATGGCGTCCAGCCGAGAGACAAACACCAAGAAAACCAAAGGACAACTTAAAACCCGAAGGTGAATTTGAAACACCTGAACGGGAGGAGTGGCGCCCAGCTGAACGTCCAGTTCAAAAGAGACCAAAAGATAATCTTAAGCCCGAAGGTGAATTCGAACAACAAAGACCTGAAGAGTGGCGGCCGGCTGAGAGACAGACGGCTAAAAAACCGAAGGATAACTTGAAACCTGAAGGCGAATTTGAAACTCCTGAACGTGAAAGGTGGCGTCCAGCTGAACGCCCAGTACAAAAGAAGCCTCAAGATAATCTCAAGCCGGAAGGTGAGTTTGAGCAGCCAAGACCTGAAGAATGGCGACCAGCGGAAAGGCCAACGGCTAAAAAACCGAAAGACAACTTAAGACCGGAAGGTGAATTTGAACAACCAAAACATGATGAATGGCGTCCAGCAGAGAGACAAACTCCTAAGAAACCGAAGGATAACTTAAAACCAGAAGGAGAATTTGAAACTCCTAAACAGCAAGAATGGCGACCTGCCGAGAGACCTGTTCAGAAGAAACCTAAAGACAATCTTAAGCCTGAAGGTGAATTTGAACAGCCAAAGCAAGATGAGTGGCGTCCAGCTGAAAGGCAAACACCTACAAAACCGAAAGATAATTTGAAACCCGAAGGTGAATTTGAAACTCCTGAACGGGAAAAATGGCGTCCTGCTGAACGTCCTAAACAGAAGAAGCCTCAAGATAATCTTAAGCCTGAAGGCGACTTTGAACAACCAAAGCAGGATGAATGGCGTCCAGCTGAGAGACAAACACCTAAAAAACCAAAAGACAACTTGAAACCGGAAGGTGAATTTGAAACACCTGAACGCGAAAAATGGAGGCCTGCTGAACGACCGCAACAAAAGAGACCAGATGATAATTTGCGACCTGAGGGAGATTTTGAGAAAAGACAACCTGATCAATGGCGTCCTGCTGAAAGGCCGAAGCCAACTAAGCCTGAGGATAACTTACGTCCCGAAGGTGACTTTGAAAAACGAGAACCTGAAAAGTGGAGACCTGGTGAAAGGGCTCCCGTTCGTCGGCCTGAGGATAACTTGAGACCGGAAGGAGAATTTACAACCCCCGAAAAAGATCATTGGCGACCAGCTGAACGACCCAAACAAAAGAAACCAAAAGATAATCTTAAACCTGAGGGTGAATTTGAACAACCGAAGTTTGACGAATGGCAACCAGCGGAAAGGCAAACTCCTAAAAGACCGAAGGACAATCTTAAGCCTGAAGGTGAATTTGAGAAACCGGAACCAGAAAAATGGCGTCCTGCAGAACGACAGACACCTAAAAAGCCACAAGACAATTTAAGGCCAGAGGGTGATTTTGAAAAGCCTAAGCAAGATGAATGGCGTCCAGCCGAGAGGCAAACGCCAAAGAAGCCTAAAGATAATTTGAAACCTGAAGGCGATTTTGAAACTCCTAAGCAAGACAAGTGGCGTCCAGCTGAACGTCCTGAAGTTAAGAAGCCAAAAGACAATTTGAGACCAGAAGGGGAATTTGAAAAACCGAAACAAGATGATTGGCGTCCTGCTGAACGACAGACACCTAAAAAGCCTCAAGACAATTTGAAGCCAGAAGGTGAATTTGAAAAGCCTAAGCATGATAAATGGCATCCTGCAGAAAGGCAAACTCCCAAAAAGCCACAAGATAACCTCAAACCTGAAGGGGAATTTGATCGGCCAGAGAAAGCGAAGCCGCAGCCGGTAGGAGAAAGACCAGTGCAAAAGAAACCGAAGGATAACTTGAAACCAGAAGGCGACATGGAAGTTGTACGTAGAACTGACTACACTGCTACCCGAGGAGATCGTGTAGAAGTTGTTAAACACGAGGATCATCTTAAAATGGAAGGGGTCATTGATACTCATCGCTCTAGAGATGATTATAAACGTATAGACCGAACTGAAAAGATAGTTATTCAAAAGCATGAAGATAATTTAAGGACTGAAGGAGAATTCATTGATCTTCACATTCGTAATGATTACAGTGCTACTAAGGGCGAGAGAGCACCAGTAGTTAAACCACAAGATAATCTTAAACCAGATGGTAAATTTTATAAGCCTGAAGTTGTACCTTCTCAGCCTGCCGAAAAGCGTAAGCCGTTTAAGCAAGTGGACAATATCACAATCGAAAGAGATATCGACCTTCGTCAAAAGCAGAAAATAGAAAGGGTCGATATTATTAGGCGGGAAGATAACTTAAAAATAGAAGGCGAATTTATAGATATGAAACAAAGAAATGATTACAGCGTTGTCACTGGAGAAAGAAGGGCTCTGGTTAAGCATGAGGATAATTTGAAAATGGAAGGAAGAATGGAGAATGTTCATACATCATCATCAGATACGTATAGGGTTGTTAAAGGACAAAGAGTAAAATTAACTAGGAGAGAGGATAATCTAAAAATTGAAGGAGTATTTGAAGATCACAAGCGTAGAGATGATTATAAAGTAATTAAGGGTGATAAAACTGCCATAACTTACTACCCTCACGATAAAAGACCTGATCAAGAAACAGATAAGGCTCCTGAACCTGTTAATGGAGAGAGATATACACCTACGAAACCTGGCGATAAACATGAACCAGATGGGAAACACCCAACAAGACAAAAATGGGCAACACCTGAAAGAACCATTTTAGAACCTGAAGACTACGTTCCAGGTGATCGCGAGACACAGCCTGGAAAACCTACTCAATATCCCCGTGGTACACCCGATAGAGAAAAACCCTCTAGACCCTCATGGAGCAAAACAGATGAACAAGAACCAAGGAAGCCAAAGGACGATCAACGCCCAAGAAGTGATCGCGATGGACATCCTAAGGCATGGCAACCCGGTGAAAGACCGGAACAAATTCGTCCGAAAGATAATCTTAAGCCCGAAGGTGAGTTTGATCGTCCAACTCAACAAAAATGGCAACCTGGAGATCGCCAAGGCCCAATAAGGCCGAAAGATAAAGAATTTGAACAACCTAAATCTCCCTGGCAACCAGGTGAAAGACCAGAACAATTCCGTCCTAAGGATAATCTAAAGCCCGAAGGTGAATTTGATCGCCCTGCTCAACAAAAATGGGAACCAGGAGATCATCCAGGTACTAGAAAACCAAAAGGTACCGACCATGACCATCCAAAGACGCGATGGCAACCTGGCGAAAGACCCGAACAAATTCGTCCAAAGGATAATTTAAAAACCGAAGGAGAATTTGACCGGCCTGCACAACAAAAATGGCAACCTGGTGTTCGTCCAGATCCAATTAAGCCAAAAGATAATTTGCACCCAGAAACGGACAGAGATTCTTATCCTTCGAGGTCTAAAACGCCGCAAGCTGTAAATGGCCGTAGGGATCATCCAGGACCACAAGACGATTTAAGACCAAAAGACCAACGTAGTGATGTCGTAAGGCATGATACTACTGTCCAATATGATTCCTCAAAGAGCTCTATTGATTCAAAGCAACTTTCTGAACGAGATGATTACAACAGATCCCAACACATTACACGGAGTGATGTCAAGACATACGATGACCAAGTGCAAAAGACTGAACGAGCGACACATGTAAAACACACGACTGTTGAACATTCTACAGCAAAGCACGTGCAGAAGGGAACTCACAATAAACATTCTACAGTTACTTCTCAAGACGTTGTTGATCATAAAGGGTCTCAAACAAATATTAATCGAATTTCATCCCAAAACATGTTAGACCGAACAGACACGCAACATAAATCCGATAGGTCTGTTGTAAGAAACGTAAGTGATAAAAATGTCATTAATAAAATGGATTCAAAAACCACTACTACATCTAGCAATATAACCAAGGTAATGAAACAAGTGACGGAAAAGAAACTAATAGCGGGAAAATGGGTTACTGTAACAAAAAACGTAGAAGTAAACACGGTTACTGGCGGTGATGCTGCCGGCTATGGTGTAAAGAGAGTTACAGATACAGACCATACAACTCATCGTCAAAAACCTGCCGTTGGTGAAACATCTCAAAGCCCTATTTCCACAGAACAAAGAAACATGACTACTACAAGCAACGTGCATGACTCTCGTCAACACCATGTCATCGATAACCAGTCAAGGCGAAATATTTCTAATACAACATATATTGTTAGAGAAGGCCATCATGACCAAGATCAAAGTCTTATAAAGAATGACCATCACACTCAACATGGAGGCACAATAGTGAGGAATGATACTGGTGAAAATGTGACGCAAAGAGTTGTCTCTTCACAGCAAACTTCGTCAACTTCGAATGTTCGTAATGTAAATACACAACAACGTTATATTCATTCTTCGACAGACGGCCGAACTCAGCAAAACGTTACCAATGTAACAAGAGGAATTCATACTGATCAAGGTACGAGGTCACCTCAACAACTTGGCCCAGACAACCATATTCAAAGACACGTCGACTCTGATGTCCAGGATACTCAAACATCCGATCACAGGACAAATTTACAACAGCGCCAAGTTACATCCGACCATCATGCTAAACGTAGTGCTAGCTCTATCAGTAACGTAATAACTGGCCACACCGAACAAAACATTTCAAGATCTACTCACCAGTCACAAATTATGAATAGAAGTCAATTAAGTGACAGTGTTACGAAAACAAGCATCGAATTCCAACGAGCGATGCATGGTGGAGGAGATATTACAAATAATGTAGACACTACGCGTAGCGGTCATCACAAACGCACTTCCGATTTAGTTTCTGATGCAGCCAGTTCCAACGCCGTCCTACATCGTAAAGGCGTTTCATCCGCTACTGAAGCTCACCACTCTATAAGCTCAACTGCAGCGGCACAGCGTAAAAGCATCAGCAATCTTTGCGACCGCGGTGAATACATCACTAATTCTACGCAAAGTACTGATAGAAAGAGCATCAGCTCCATGCACCGTTCAGCTCGTGAAAACATGGCCGTGATATCACAACACACAGAGAGTTCAGATTCTCGTCGGCAACAAAGAAGGGACGGACAATCGACCTTGATTGTGGAACGCCAACCTCGTGGGACAGCCAGGGACAATCTTCGTGTAGGCGGAGAATTCTACGGCCAATCGGAAGCAAAAGCTTACGGCAGTTTTTCGCGATCTGAACATGCACAAAGAACAGAGCGCTCTGAAAGGGTTGAAAGAGTAGAACGCCACGGTCGGCAACATGGTAATACTTCGCACTTTGTTTTAGGCGACGGTAGTACTAGCTACAAACGAGAGTACACCACCCATGTCCATGGTACTTGCCCTGCAACCTTGCTGGATTCCTCGCGCACTCCTTTCAAACACACGCGCGATTCTCGTGAACATAAGTTTTACTCCTCTAAAGTAACTCAGCAGTAAACTTCTTTCTAAATAAAGACTAACTGATAACTATATCATTTCTTATTTAGTGGCGCTTTAAATTTTAATCTTTATTAATTTTGAACTTTATTATACTTCAAATTATTTAAGTTAACAAATGCTAGATTTGTATAACAAACGTGCCTTTTTATGAATTATAAGAGTTGCATAATATTTTATTGAAACTTTAACATTAAATTATAATGATTTTATTTATCTTTTGTTTTTGTCAAACTTTGCCATGTAATAAACTTTTATACAACATTCATCTTAGTTTTTTTTACTATCATGTACCTTGTATCATTCATTTATTTATTAATTAAGAGGCTTAGATGAGACATTAGCTATACAATATTGATCTAAAGCCTACCTGTCAGTGTTTCCAACCAAGCCAAGCAATATCGTATGTCAGGAATTAAAATTATCGTATTTTGCATCAAATTATCGTACAAGTACAATAACAACACTATACCTTCAACTTTTTGACTTTTTTGCTTTGGTAAGTAAAAAATTTTTCACGGTCTTCTCATTTGGCGACCAAAACAAAAAAAACGTCATCTCTGAATAACTATGTTATCTCATGTTAAAATATTATCTCAATACCGTTTTTTCAAGATATTTTATACTTATAACAGACAATGTAAAATTATCATACGGCTCCGAACACTGCTACCTATTCAATAAAATAAATATTTAGT
>DWND01000225.1:0-11560 GCA_018250195.1 Cecropterus albociliatus | reverse complement strand
CCTCCACTTTAATCCTCCTTTAAGTACAATAAAAAAGTTGAATCACTTAATTTGTTGTTTCTAACTACAAAGGTGTATAGTGTTATTTTTGAAATCAGCAGATTTTATAACAAATTTTATAATCCCCTGAAGGATGGAATATCAATCAATCCTACCCTAGTGATTGCCTATATCATAAAATGTACTCATCATACACATTTCATACTACGAGTATGTATCTGTTCGCTTTTCGTGGCGCTCAAAAATAAATCAACTTTATAACATAACATCAAATAATAAATGTAAATAATGGAGATGAAATTCCTGTAAGCCAGTAATAAATGTTTCTCTAGACGAACTATATCCGTAGGTAAACGGCGACTAGTCCCCTCGGGCGAGGCGAGCCGACGGAAGGTGTTTGTTCTTTGCTATTAGCAGCTGTATTATATTTAATCAACTTGCTTTTAATATAGCAATATTAATTAAAGTTCATAACTGTGTGGAAAATACAAATATTTTTAACAAGCTCCTATTCATCTGGTTATTTTATAATCATCGTCACAATTCATCCGTGTAACTCAATTTCCCTCAAATGTCCTAATATATTCTATAGACTAGCGCACAAGCTGACCCATTACCCGATTTGTTCTTATTGAGATGAGTAAAAGAATTGTCCATGGATGGTAAACTATTAAGTTAACTATTATGACCATTAGGTCATCTTAACTTGGAATGGCCTACATTTCCTTTATTACGTAAAGGTAAATTAATTATACCAAATACTTAATATGTACAGGACTGTTGCAGGTAATATAATTAATATAATTATGTATATTAACCCTAATTATCCAGCAAGGTTTATCAGTCTTAACTTTTACTCCGGGAAGAGATAAGTAAATATCCATGTTTTCAAATAGTGAGAAAATAACAAAAACGACCTATGAAAAATAGTAGTCCACCATAAATTTCAATAGCGTCTATTTTAATCAATTTGAAGTTGATTCATATTTAATCATTTTATATCGTAACTATCATGTATAGTTTTAAAATAAACTAATTAACTTTTTTAGCGTACAGCTAAAATATCTTTGAAATGTGTAGCGGTATGGTAAAACTGTAGAAGAAGCGCTTTGATTTTGTTTGTCATTCCCACAAGCGCCGCGCGAACGATTCAACGAAACAAAAATTTTCTCGCCAACACCCCTCGTAAATTAAACTGTACGGACGCGAAAATTAGAGGCGTTGTAAATTCAGAAATTCATAACCTTCTATTTTCCGATATATTTTTTCTAAACAGCCATTAAGGGCTACGCGAAAATCATCCGTACTGAGCCTGGAAGCTTCCGGGGCGGGGGTCGGGGGGTGCGAGGGCACATCCCCTTCTATTTTCGGCGCTTGAGTTATAGCTCGACCAAACATTGAAGACCTTTTTACCGAAATTCGCGTTTCGTTTTACGACTGGCTCCTAAGCATCGGTCGGATAAATTATTCAACCCCGAAAGTTTTTTCGTAACGCCTGATGTGGGTTTTAGGTGTTTGTAAATAATTGAAAATAACTGCGCTGTACTCCGGCTAATAATCGAGGGTTAACTTTTTTATTCTTTTGTTCTAAGTGATCGAAACCGGTGATCGGTATTATTGTTCTTAAAATAGTTGATACAATATTGTTTGGCAATGGTATACGTGTGAATATCCGTTTGGTATGCATAAAAATATTTAATTAATAAAAAATAAAATAAATTTGGAAATTTTATTAATAAAATTTTATTGTTTCTTTTTTTTAAGAATTGCTTTACATATATACATTATTTATATTTTATTATGTAAATTGTTTTGTATTTCATTCAGAATCCTCAATACATTTTTTATGTGAATAAACTTAATGATAATCAATTAATTAATAACATATTTCTAAAGTAACTACATTATTTACCTGTAATCAAATTAATTACGCATTGTTGACTAAAAATCCAATAATTTTAATGTAATTCTTTATATGACTTATTTGCACTTAGCAAAAAATTTGAAGAGTTACTAACATTTTTAAAAATATTTCTACACTAATTTTATTTTAACTCCAACA
Organism: Cecropterus albociliatus; assembly: GCA_018250195.1. Taxonomy (NCBI): domain Eukaryota; kingdom Metazoa; phylum Arthropoda; class Insecta; order Lepidoptera; family Hesperiidae; genus Cecropterus; species Cecropterus albociliatus. The sequence continues at coordinate 9,498 of DWND01000225.1, read as the reverse complement.
CTACATTTCGTTGAATGAAAACTTTTGCAACTTGTTAATTATGAAAACAAATACAAAGTTTAACATAGGTATATTCTTGACTACATACATAGGTGTATTAGTAAAGCATTCGATAAAATATTTTCCGCGCATAAAATGTCCAAACAACATTGAACCACACTCTCTAGTGACACTCGTACCCTTGTCAGGACCCATTGAAAAGAGAAGGATGCGCGCGCAGCTCATTGTGGAATCGCCCCCACTTCGAACCTCGCGTTTGTTTAATCGCGCCTTTTTATATATAAAACAAGAAAATACATATTTACGAGAATATCCATTCGAAATTTAATCTTTATTAACATATCATGTCTGCATAAATTATAAATGCTTTTATATTTTCATGCTATTTTTTATTCAATAAAACCAATAAATAAATCAACAATTAAAATTCATAATGAATCGAATTTTAAAATCGATTCCAATCAAAAATTCAAGCGCTACGAATTTTCGTAGCGCGCAATTCGTAGCGGTTTGAGAAGCCATAAACAAAGTATGTCAACAATACAATTTCTCGTATAACATCGTGCGAGACAAGAGATTTGTAATAATCAACCACGTCGCACAAAGCGAGTTACTTGCCTAGCTAAATATCTGCGAGGGTGAGTGAAAGGGAGGTCTGTATCAAGATCCGAGCCTCCCCCATAGCGTTCCGTAGCGAGAGGAAATTTTAGGTTAGTGGACATGTAGACATATAGACGGGAACACGGCAATTTTGTTGCCTAATTTAGTTCGTGTCGTCTTGTGTTTCTTTTGTGCGTAAGGTCATCGTTAGTCGTTGTCGCGTGATTTTCCTGTGTTTAGAATAAGTATTATGAGTGTTTAATGAAAGTTTAATTAAGGTAAGGATTCGGCGGCGCGATTCAAACGTTCGCGTTATCCCGAATTCGAACAATTGGGCCCGCGGTTTTTTGCGTGCAAAACGGAGGGGAAAAAATACAAAAAATATACAAAAAATACATATATTTGTTTGACCGCGGTTTGTTTGTAAACATTGCCGCGTGCGCTCGACAAAAGTAAACATTAGCACGTATTTCGCAAACGGTTCGTAATTCGCGTCACCGATGCACTTTTAAGTGTTAACTAATAGCTCAAACTTTGTACCTAAAACGTGCCAATAAATAGTGTTCGTGTAAGTGTGTAAATATACTAATCTGTGTGTGTAAAAAAATAAATAAAAATCAAAAAAATATATAAAAAAAATAGTAGTTGTTGTATGTATTCGGCATTTGTTTATATTGTAGCACGTGTTAACATTGAGTGGGTGAAACGAGGTTCGAGCCTCTACTATAAAAGATCGATAACATTACGCATTACGGGTGAGTGTTGGATTCGACAGACAGCGCACGCACACACGCACCTACGCCCTCCGAAAGTACGAAAGTAAACAGCGCGAAAGCTTTAAACCTAAACCGAATTTATAGCATAAGAAATTGTAGTACAAATTCACTGTGATTTTTAGTTTTGTGTTCATAAGTCTGTACACTGTGATATAAACATGCTGGTGGGCGCGAATTTGTGCAACGGGGTGCTGTTCCCGGGGTTCATGCACAACCAGTTGGTGATGAACGGAACGAGCAACCTTTCGCGGCAGGGTTCCACCATGAGCTCGAGTCCTCCGACCCCGGTGCACAACCCTCAAAGTGACACGAAGCGCTCGTCTCCCTTGACTCTCTCGGAGCGCACGGGAGCGCCACCAGGAGCAGGCAAGGATGCCGTGAAACTCTTTATCGGTCAGATACCGCGGCATCTGGAGGAAAACGACCTCCGCCCGATGTTTGAGGAGTTTGGCAAGATTTACGAGCTCACGGTCCTCAAGGACAAACACACCGGCATGCACAAAGGTAAGTACATACATTTATTAAACTTATATTGTGACGGCTACTTTATTTATTACAAATGTTAATTAATTAAAAAATCTTCAGTTCGTGTTTCAGCAACATTTATCTAGTTTTATCACAAAGTTTTATTGAATTTAATAACTGAATACGTGAAAGTTGAGTAATAGAAATATAATATTTTTAACCAAATACTGCAATTTTATTTGAAAACATAATTAAATTACAGCTTAACTAAGAATATTTTCAAGCCTAGATGTTATTTCCAATTAATTTCCAATTAAGAATTGGATAATTTAAAAAAATATATATATGTTTTAACGTTCAGTCTAGTATTAATGGCAATTAAAGGAAAATATTGCAACTGAATGCTTTTAATAAAATCATATTCGCGACAAAATAATTGAAATTAAGGCAGCTTCATGACAATTAAGTGTTTTGGGTCAGTAATTTTCAATATTTCCGAATATAAGAAAAAAATATTTGTGTATTTCCATTAAGGACCGAGACATTCCTTTAGTAAAATATTATTAAGTACCTATAATAATTTTATTTAACTATAACATTGCCGATCACATAAAAGATACTACAATTACTTTGCATTTAATATACTCATCAATATTTTGCTTACATCGTTTGTTATTAGTGTTTGTTAGTCGGATAGGTTTTATGGATCCGAACGTTTTGAAGAGTTTGACAAGACACCTCTTAGCATTTAGGTATTATGGTTTATAAGAATCGAAGGCATAACACTTTAGTATTACAAAATATATTATTTTAGTAACCTCTTTTGTGTCCCACAGTAGGACATACTTCTCTCTTCACGATTGGAGAAAACCTAAGGCATATCTTTCCATCACTCTTGTTGAGGTGAACAGGGGTTTTTGTCAACAGACACCGTGTCAATATATGCGTGTTTTTGACCACAGTGGTGTAAGCGTAGATGTTACACAGGAAGACGATGCTGCCCATATTTTATCTATAAGATCAACGTAGCAAACGAGCATGTAGTCCACCTGATGGTAAATAGTGACTGCCGCCCGTGGACATCTATAAGCAACTTCATATAGAACAGAGGTTCAATCTGAAGTCAATTACAGTTGCGTTGCTTCTACCGAGACCTAAGATTGCCTCGTACGTAAAAGAGCTGTTTGAAATGAAATGAAATGAAATGATAATAGTAGTTTGCTACGACATCCACGGAAGAGAGCTATTGGTGCTATTCAAGTAAGGGACATATGTCTGACATTCAAAACCATGCTTTCATACCATTTTTAGGGTTCCGTACCCAAAGGGTAATAGGGTTTATTACCAAAGTTCCGCTGTCCGTCTGTCCATCTGGCTGTCTGTCCGTTTATCTATCTATTTGTCACCAGGCTGTATCTTATGAACCGCGATGACTAGGCAGTTGACATTTTCACAGTTGATGTATTTCTGTTACCTCTAAAACAACAAAAATAATATTTTTAAGTGACCTGCTAAATTAAACAATTTTGAAGCACGGAACAAAATTTCATTGTAGTGCACAACATTTGCGTATCTGAAAACCGGGAGATATTTGCATAGTCAGCCATTAAACATTTACATGCATTATGGTAACTAAATCTAGACCCGAGAGATAGCTCCCTATTTACTTAAAGTAGCGCGCTGGCTTCCCTTATGAAATATATATGCAATGTATTGATTACAACTGAAGTTAAGTAAATACTAAACACAATTTTATTCATTTTTCTGAATCTTAATCGAATATAAGCTACAGCGCTTTGATAAAAAAAATTGTAAATTAATGTGTATTAAACTACAAAATATGTTTAATAATTCAGATGTGTACGTACACTTTTACGTACCTACATTCAAGTGTGTATGTACAAATATCGAGACTTCGGGACTGCACTAAACCAACTTTTATTTAAATTATTTTTTACTTGTCTGTGGCATAAATGTCTGTTGTTCTTTTCGTTTTAAATGATTTTTTAACGTGCCTATGAAGAAAAATCGAAAAATTTCAATAGACCAAAATCCCCGTTAATATTGCAAACGTGTAGATAAATAATGTATCAAAGACCAAATGAAACTTAAAAAAACGCGCTCTACTGTGGACATAGCCTTACATTTCAAGCCGTTACGCCTCTTTTCTTAACCAACGTCTATAGGAAAATAGTGTCTAATCTAATCTATCCATCATAGACGTTTTTTTATTAAATTCTGATCTGAGGCCCACGAATTACTCGCATGACGCTTCAAGGGTTCCCGTTAACCGAATATTAATAAATTTCGCTACAATTTTCTGCGACATTTCATGGCCTCATGACACTTGTTCTCAAACTACTACATTACTACTTACTAAATCTGTTTTTACCCTTAACGGTGATGCAGCGCAAGGCTAAGAATGCTCTAAGCGAATTCTTGTCCCACGTCCTAATATCCCACGGATTTTTGCATTACCGATTGTAAATACGTAATTATAATTTATTGTGCAGAAATTGAATAGCAACCGTTTTTGGTCTTTGTTTGTTTGCTTGCTTGTTTATGTAATTATTGTTACTATCAGCCTTAAACCTATTATCGTATGTAATATCTATTTAAATTTAACAAATATTTTATCACATGTTAAAATAACATTATTTTATTACAGGTAAAAAATGCAGAGCTACGTCATTTATTTACCATTTAAGTACGTTGCACCGCTACAAACAGGTACTAGTACTAACTTTAATTCAAAAAGTTGCACCAAGCTGTTGTTTAAACAGTGTTTCGGCGCAAAAATTAATTATTTGGCCGAAGCGCTTAGGTAAATTTTATCCATTTAACTTAATTACAGAGTAGGTAATGGAGTTTATGGCTCCATTATTAATCTCTCTCAGCTTCACGGTAACTTCGACAGCGGACAGACGATTATGACCTCTATTGCTAGGCCCAGAAACCAATTTAACTTTTCTTGGTGATTTAATGGTGACAGCCAGATGGACTCGCTTTTATAAGCAATCGATCAAGCAAATTAGCAGTCTAAGTTTTTATGTTAAATATTTAAATATGAAGGAATATTTAATCTGAATAACCACTGTCGCCTATAGGCATGTGCAATCAACCCGTACGATCGGAATACCACCTGAGTTCGGCCACAGTTGTGTTGCTACCCATGTGGACTAAATTGCAAAATCCTATGTAAGTATCACTACGCCCTATATCACACGTCAAACACTGTTATTGTCAAATACTTTAAATAAAGTATTTATTCCCTATAATTATTTTGTTAAATTTCGCAGATCTACATATGTTTTCGGTGTGAACCTTAAATTGTAGCTTATTGTCAAATGTAATTCCCAGGTCACAGATAATATTAGTCTTCTCTAAATTAGTGTTGCTAATAGTATAATAGGATTCAATTACAGATTTCTTGCGTGAGAATCTTATGAATTTGCATTTGGCAGGATTAAGGTCCATGCAATTAATTTTACACCAATTTGCAACTCTGTCAATGTCATTCTGAAGTGATGAAACATCGTCATTTTTAACAATCTCTCTCCCAAACTTAAGATCGTCTGCGAACATGAAGCATTTAGAACTTTTTATGCAGTTCGTAACATCGTTTATAAATATATTAAATAAAAGTGGTCCAAGGATAGAGCCTTGAGGAACGCCTGACGTTACCCTATACATTTGGGATGTGTGACCCCTGACTGCGACATATGAATTACGACCAATAAGATAAGAGGAAAACCAAGACAGGAGTGTCCCACCCACCCCAAAGGAGGATAGTTTTTGTGTTAACAAATTGTGATTTACCTTGTCGAAGGCTTTTGAAAAATCTGTGTAAATAACGTCCATTTGCTGTCGTGAGTCTAAAGAGTTCGTAACACAATTCAAAAAATTAGATAGATTTGTGATGGTAGATCTTGCAGCCGTAAAACCGTGTTGTGTGTCTGAGAGCGCAGGTAGTACATGACGCGATATTATTGGATGTATAAGAGATTCAAAAACCTTCGACAACGCGGAAAGTATTGAGATAGGCCTATAATTGGTAACGTTGTCGCGGCTACCGTTTTTGTAAATAGGAACTATTCTGGCGATCTTCCACATGTCAGGAAAAGATCCAGTTTGCAGTGATGTATTAAATATAAGACAGGTGGGTAGTGATAGGGCTTCTGCACATTTATTAAGTAGTAATGGAGGTAAATTATCGGGGCCCGCTCCCTTGTTTACGTCGAGTCTTTTTAGTTTCTGAATGACTTCGTCTTTTGTGACATTGACTGAGAAAATGGAGTTGCAAGGACTGGCTTCTATCTGGTTTTGTCCAGTATTAAAGAGGACGCTATTGTCATAAACTGACGCAAAGAAGTCAGCAAACAAATTACATAAAGTAGGACCATCCGTCGCAACTCTATCATCATAGATCATTTTAGCCGGATATGTGTTAGTTGATTTTCTAATGTTTTTTAAATGCGTCCAAAAGTATTTTGGATTTTTTGCTAAGTTCATTTCAACTGATTCCAAATAGTTCTTATAACATGAGTGTATTAATGTGTGGCTTTTAGATCTTAAGGACTCGAATTTAAGTATATCCAGAGGATTTTTATACTTTTTGACTTTTTTTCTGTAATTATTTTTTTCTTTTAATATAGAAATAAGCTTGTTATTGTACCAAATAGGAAAAGTTTGCTTTCTAGGATGTGTTTTTGGGACGTGTTTCTCGAGAATGGCGTTTAGTTTATTGTAAAAAATAGAAAGCATTGAATTCACATTATTGCAATTGTAGAATAAATTTAGCCATGGTGTGTTATTTAACTCTTGAGTTATTGCATCGTAGTTAGCTTTGTAGAAGTTTAATTTTTTATCAAGTTTTTCATTGATGTCTGCTGTCTTTTGTAGTTTAATTTTTAAATAAAGAGGTGGGTGATAATTGTCGATTGTACTTATAGGATTAGTGTTTTCATGTACTGATACTTTAGCTAAATTTGAGAGAACTAGATCAAGTAATTTGTTATTAACATTATAAATAGAATTAAATTGTTTTAAGTCATGTTCTTCAATAAAGTCTATGAATGTGGAGTGTAAAGAGCAGGTACTAGATGGATGTAAGTAATCAAATCCCGGCAGTTCAGACCAAGATATTTGACTCATGTTGAAATCACCTGCAAGCAGGACATGTTCGTTTTTATCAATAATATGAGATGTGTTTATCAAAAACTCATTGAGTGTGTCGCTCTTAATTGGTGGTGGCAGATATACAGCGCAAATAGCAACATGCGTTGGTTTACCTTGTATATATACATCGACTGTTACCCATAGATCCTCACAGTTGCTCTCCCATTGAGGTATGCGACAAGATTTAAGGTTGTTTTTGACGGCGATCAGGACACCCCCACCAGTTTGAATTTTATTTAAATCTTTTTGCTTTCTATCTCTTCGATGAACTGTGTAACGATTATCGATAAACTCTCCATCGAACACCCCATCGACGAGCCAAGTCTCCGTAAGTATTAAAATGTCAAAGTCATTTGATAAAATGTTGAGTTTAATTTTTTGTGTTTTGCTACGCATACCCCTAATATTTTGGTAATATAATTTCAAATCATTATACATTATTAACTTGTTAAAACAATGCGAAACTCGACGCGATAAAAAAAAACATACCCTAAGAAGTTAATTGTGCCAGTTGCTCAATGTTACGCACAATTATATGCTCCGAATCATCTGTCTTTCTTAAAAATACACGGCTATTTTTAATCCACACATACTTGTATTTTAGTTTTTTGGCTGTCACTCTGGCAATCGCGTGTAATTTTTTCAACTCAGGTGTCAGATGCTCGACTACGTAGATCGGTTTAACTTCACCTCCCAATCCAATGTGGCTCGTATCAAGTTTATGATCGTTATTTTTCTTATTAAATTTAATCACTCCGGCCAAAAAAACATCCCGTATACGTGGACTTGAGAATTTGGCAATTATTGAACGCGGGCGTGGGTTATCAGTATTAATCTTAGCAATTCTTGTACATTTGTGTATATCTGTTTCTGATATGTTACTGCCAGTTATCCTTCCAATTTGTGTGATGATATTGGGCAGATTTTCAGATCTATACTCCGGCACGCACTGGATCTCTACGTTACTCATTCTTGAGTGCTGCTCCATGATACTTAATCGGCTGTTGAGGTCCATAACACTTGATCTCAGTTTTTCATTTTCTTCTTTCAACTCTATTATCTCCTTTAATTTCCCTTGTACTTCTTTTTTCATGTCTTCATATTGATTATTAATGAAGTAAATAGATTCCTTGATATCGTTAATTTCCTTGGACATTTCCTTCGTTTTATTGTCAATAATTTTGGCTATGTTTTGTTCTGTTTTTCCTAACAAGATTTTTATCTCCTGGTGTATTAGTTGCTTGACAATTTCTAACGTGACGGCTTCTTCAGTATTCGCTTGAGTTGAAGTCTGCGTACGTCTAAGAGTGACGTTAGACGTGGGACTAACGTCATGTGTCTCGCTTGCAGCTCCCCGTATAGGTGTGTTAGTATTATCTCCTTTTGGTTGTTTGGAACGACAAAAGGGACATACCCAGTTAATTTTGTATTCCAAGGGTTGCTCCTTAAATTTTTTGTTAGTCGTATTGACACAGTCGTAGTGATACCGCATATTACATGTAGTGCATTTAAGCTGTTCAGATGATGTGAGATCATTGGAGCATGCAGCGCATTTTTTGTTTTTTATTGTTTTTGTATTCATTGTGCTCCGAGTCGTTTAAAATCCAGGTGATATTGTACTGGCAAAGTGTCACGCTGAAGATTGCTTTAATTAGTTGAGCAGGCGCTGTTATGATCTTGGTAGTGAGTGACGTGTGCGGAGCGACCGCGGGTTGTCGTAGGTCAGGGATGTGTTAGGTAGTCGCTACGTTTGCGAATTAAAAACTTTAATTACTCACGATCCTCTGCCTCAAATCACGTGAAGTAAACACTGTTCACTAGCTCGAAAAAAGCGCTTTAATATGGATGAAGTCTCTGATAGATTTGTAAACTTTAACACTGATTTTAGGATTAAAATGTTGAAGACCAACTAGTAAGTAATGTTATCGTACGAACGTGCGGGTAGCGGGGGAAACTCCAAAAAATCTTTTTAAGCAGTAGGGATTTTTATGTTTTTAACGATATTTACGTAACACGTCCACACGACTCACCTACGACGGGCATAGCACCACCCAAGTCGTTAGCGATCTCCGCTTCTGGTACCTCCGCTATGCCTGGAATTAAAAACAGTATATTTTAAGTAAATGAATAAAATAAAATTTTTGTACAATATTTTCTTACGCTGCCACAGGAACGTGATTTCAACTGGGAAAATCAGCACGAAATACAGCGCCACAGATTTGTGTGTGTGCGAATAATTGGAACTTACGAATTATTCGTTCCGATTGAGTTTAGAATCGATAATTAAGATTCGATTCTTTGGCAAAATAGAAATCTCCCGCCAGGCGAGGTGATCATGCCTGGGGAGCGGGCGTGCTCCGACAGTCTCTGTTCGGAACTTGTATATATGCGCGATGTTGAGAAAACTCCGATACCGTGATTTAGAACTCGGTGACGTCATCTCTTGATGAGTGCCGGGAGGTCGCCACAATTCCATACT
>DWND01000224.1:0-11563 GCA_018250195.1 Cecropterus albociliatus | reverse complement strand
CGTCCGTCCATTGTGCGGTATTGCCACGAGCCATAAGCGCGGCTTTCATAGTGCGATGCCATCTTTCAATCTGTCCACTTGCTTGCGGGTGAAATGCCTCGGTGCGTATCCTCGTAACCCCAAATCTTTTCATGAGTGCCTTAAACAAGGCATATTCAAACTGTCAGCCTTGATCGGTTGATATGCGTAGCGGGCAACCGAAGCATGCAATCCAGTTCTCATATATTACTTTTGCAACGACTTCTGCTGTTATTACTTGCTCTGGAACTGCTTCAGGCAATTTGGTAAGACGATCAATGATAGTAACGCAGTATCGGTAATCCTTTGAGAGACGTAGAGGACCGATTATATCGACGTGTATGTGTTCGAAACGTTGTGAAGGTTGGAACTCTGCTAATGGAGTGATCACATGCCGATGAACTTTAGCCCGGTGACAGCTGATACATGATGGCTCATGACGTCACATCTTTATTCATCGCTAGCCAGAAGAACTTCGATGTTATTTGCGTCCATGTAGCTCTAATACCTGGGTGGCATAGTCCATATTGAGCTTTAAATGCGATATAAGGGTATGCCTTCGGTAGAAAGGGACAAGGCGATGCGCTTGATAGCTCGCATGTGATGGGTTGATCGAGTGCGGCTATTGTAATGTCACCAAATGTTAAATTTGTTTGTGTTCTCAATTTTCTAAGTTCTTCGTTGTTGCTTTGGTCGATGGCTAACTGCTTGTAATCTATTTCTTTTGGACATTGTATCCTTCGATGAGTAATAAAGCATCGGCGACTCTGTTCTCTTTTCCTTTGATGTACTTGATACTCGAACAGAATTGGCTTATGTAATGCAGTTGACGTTCGCGCCGTGGGTGTCGCTACCGCTTGCAGGTCTTGTTAACGCGAAGGTGAGATGGTCTGTGTACAATGTTACTTCACATCCTTCTATTAATCTTCTGAAGTGTTTTACAGAAGCGTACATCGCTAGAATTTCACGATCCTACACGCTGTAGCGGCATTGTGTAGAGTCATTGCTTTGCAGAAGAAAACTAGTGGTTTCCATATATTCTCAAACTTCTGTTGAAGTACAGCGCCTAGACTATGATCCGAAGCATCAGTCATGATGGCAAGAGAACAGCCAGGAATGGGAAAACATCATGTTGTCGCTTCTGTGATGCTTTGATGGCACTTCTCATAGCTTCAATTGTTGCGGTAGTCCATTTGATAGGTATTTTGTCACTCTTTATATTTTCTTTTTTATTTTTCTTTAGACTGCATGGAGACAGAAACTAGGTTGCGCTGCTTTTCTTCATATCGTTCGCGTTCGAGATTCTTTTCGTTTTCTTACATATTTCTTGCTTCATCGGGGTCACCAATTATAGAGAGAGCTTCGTCAGGGTCACCAATTGTGGAGGGGCTACTATGTATAACACGAGGTCTCAGATCGTAATAATTTAATCAATTCCGATTATAAATAATTTTTGTTCTATTTTGAATTTAGATTTGGAACGGGGCGTTAATGTGCCAGACGGAACTATGGAGAATGCTCTGTCTATGCCTCCATAATGTTAATGTAAACAAAAAGTCAGACATATAGAAAATATAATCAAATAATGTCGAAAGAACGCTACCAGTAAATGAAGCGATTTTACGACTATAATAAAATTATACTTAAAGAACGACTATACCACTATGAAGAAATGAGAAATATTTGTTTTTTTATTTTTTTTACTTACCGTACATTCTTTGAGCTGATACCATATTTATGTAATCCATGATAGGGCGCTTCTTCTGCATTTTTCTGGCTAGATGATATTTAAGGTATCTAAAAGTTTTAAGTGAAGATAATATTTTTAAGTCCATAATTTACACAGAAATTTACTACCAAATGGTTGTAATAACGTTACCGTGCTGTAAGAGGCATCATGTCCAAAATTTGCTTAGGCCTCGGAATAATAATTTGTTTGCTTTGCAATGAATATTCATGGTTTAGAGGAAGTTTTAGCCCATATTTAGATGGTTCGTCTAGATCCATGCCTTGGTCACCGAAAGTGTCCATTTTATTTCAAAAGTATTTGTCCTTTTTAGTTTTCCGCGCTATTTGATACAACTTGACGTCTGGGAATAAATATTCTTATTGAACTGATGTAGTAAAAATACAGAGTTCTGATATTATAAGTCGGTAATTGTTGAAATAGCAAAATTGATGATAAGATTCATAGATATTACAGACAGATTTGACAATGACTGAATGACCACAGACTCGCAGTCGCGTTAACATAATGCCACAATCACAATCTACTCAGGTACTAATTTCTAAAATAATCATTTCCTAGTTATCATGGGCAAAAAAAAATAACTTTTAAGGGAAATATAATTGAACGTATACAAAATGTATAAAAAATGAATAATTCATTTTGGATAATAAAAATATATATTTTTAAATTTACTAGAATCCAAGCCTGAGGAAGCTGCGATTAGTTGTAGATAAACAAAAAAATAAAAATAATATACAAAATGTCAAAAGCTTATAGGTGTCAAGTGTCATCTTGGAAATACAAAATAAATACAAATAGGTCGTGTTCCTTTATTATAATACTTCATATTACTGGTAATAAATAAAGGAATAATAAAAACAATGTATTGTGTCATTTTAAAGAAAGTACCTTACTAAAATTTTACATTGTGTATAAGCAACCAAGAGTTTACGATAAACAAATATGGTGTAAAGGAGCAGCACAAACGGACAATTTCTTTAACGATAACACTTGTATTGTTAGTTTAAAATTATATACATTAACTTTGAACGATGGAAATACCAGTTCAAATAGCCATACGGCTGAAACCTCCGAGCATTGAAGACTCGTTACAATGTATATTTAGTAATCCCGTTACCCAAATAGTGATTACGGAAAGTGGGCAAACGTTTCATGTAAACAGAGCGTTGCCTGTCGACTGCACCCAGGCTCATCTCTTCAATTCGTTCATGATACCGCAAATTAATTGTTTTCTGGATGGATGTGACACTTCGGTCGTGGTGTTTGGACAACAGAAATCTGGGAAGACTTATACTTTGTTTGGTCCAGGTAAAAGATAGTCTATCTATTGTATATTGAAGAATTTGATGTTAGTTTATTCATGTAAATGTTATTAAAATCATACAGTTTATTTTATATACATTTTAATATTATAAAATAATAACAGTTTTAATTTAATGTTACGGGTACTCACGATATGTGGGTTTGAATCTCTTTTTGCCGATATTTCGACCCAGTTACATGGATTGTGGTCACAGCGAAACTGCGAAGTTTCCGAATCAATTCCGCTATAATATCAGCTTAAAATCATATAATAACAGTAATTTCTTAATTTGGTTACAATTACACTATATACAAGTTAAAATGTTTACTGAATCCTGATTGTTACCCTGTGGATGTGTTTTTAATTTACTGTATTCTTTTTTCAATTATTATCACATAATTGAAATTGACTGATGTAAAGTATGTTTCTGTTGTTCATATTCAGATTTAGTGTTTCTTTTGTTTCAGGTTTTGAATGCATACATAGCGAATGCGATCAAGGAATAGTTCCACGGTTTGTCACTGAAATATTTCACAGACTCAGTCAAATGCCAGAGCGGGAATTCATATTACACATAACTTGGATGCAAGTTGTAAACAACAATATATTTGATGTTCTCGGAGCAGGTTTAGTAAGATGCTGTAACATTGAAGAGGCTTTCCAGTACTTACAGTTAGGATGGAGACAAAGATGTTTAGGAAATAACCATACTGTGTTCACTGTGAGCATGGAGCAGAAGTGGGTGGGGACTAATGGAGTGCTAAACCACAGAATGTCCACTGCAAGCTTTTGTGATCTTGCTGCTTATCCAGAACCCGGTCTTTTTGCACTTGAGAACATCATAAAAGAATTGATTGCAGGCAATCCTCCTAAGCAAATCAATTATGACCAGTGCATACTTACCGCAATGTTACGTGATTCCTTTGGAGGGAGAGCCTTTACATGGGTCATCGGGTGTATAAGTACAGAGCCTGATGATTACCAAGATACCCTAAAAGTACTGAACTTGTGTCTATGTTGCCGAGGCATAAAGAACTTTGTGACAGTAAATCTGTTTGCAGATAACAATACACCTGTATATGCTGATAAGGGAGTTATGCCTACAGACAATGCATTCAATTTACAGTTTGCTACATCACAATGGATAAAATTAGTATCAAATGCTGAAGGACTGTTCAATAAAATACTTCAATCTAAATCATTGTCAGAGGCTGATATGAATCAAGTCAGCGAATGGCTATTTTTAAAAGCAGAATGTGATGAATGTTTGAATAATGATATGACTGCTGACAACAAGGATACTAATACAAAACAAGGCTTGCCACGAATAGCTGAAGACACAGAGCCCAGTGAACCTAGTGAGTCTGATGTTGAATCAGATTCAGATGATAGTGACTCAGAAACATTGTTTCAGGATAAACTTGAAAAGTTCATGGAATATTTTAGAGAGAAGAATGATCAGCTTTTTACAGAAAGGTGTGAAGAATATCTCAATCATATAGATTCAGATGATATAACTATATCTGAAACAAGTGGATCTCAGTCACTACCTGTCATGACGTCTCAGTCTAATTCTGGTAGAAGAAGAACACTTCAACCAGGCGAGAGTCTATCTGGAGCTCAATTAGAACTTTTAAGAAAAGTAGCAGCTAAAGCAATATCACCCGAATCTCAAAAAATACTTATAGAATCTCATAAAAAGGATGTTGACCCTGAGCCAAAGTTAATAGAAAGAGAATTGTTAAAAATGATTGATTCTCCAAAAACAGCCGAAATATGTAAGAAATACAAAATGACAAAGGAAAAGTACACACAAAAGCAAGTATTGGCTAGGAAGTTATCAAAAGAAATAACCAGCAGTCAGACACAATTAAAAGAACTGATTAATTTATGTATAGCGAAGCAAAGACTGATTGATGACCTTTCAAGAACAATTTATTATAGTACTCAAAATAAGGTCTACTCAGAGAGATTAGATTCTTGTATTGCAGATCAAGACACTATCAAAGAGATTAAAAGACATGAAACAAACTTGAAAACATACAAAAAACAAATTGATCAAATTAAAAGACAAATTAAAAAAGACGAAAAGCGTAAAAATACGTTAGATATTGAACTTCTTAAAGATAAGCTTAAATTAGATGAACTCTCAGAGTCATCTGTTGACATAAAAGATCGCAAAACAAATTCATTGAAACACTTTACTCATAGGATAACACATTTAGATAGTATATTAAAGGAGAAAACCAATGATTTGGCTAATTTAGAATTGTCAAAGGAAAAGGAGCTTATGTTAAGAAAGGAGATTAAAAATCTGAGGAAGGCGAGAGAATGTTTGCATGAGCAGAGATGCAGTTTAGGTCATAAGCGGAAAATGTACAAATCTTTATCAGATTCTGAAGTAAGTCAATGATAAACTAATGTCTGATAATTCAATTGTTACAGAACAATGTAATAGAATATATGTAATCCTTTCTGTTGTTTTGCTCTTAAATCTCTTATGTTTGTACATATGTTGTTAACTGACTTCAAAAAAGGAAGAGGTTCTTAATACAACTGTATTCATTTTCTTACAGTAAGACCATATAATTTGGGTTGCCTTCATAATTTTGCAAAGATATCAACATAATTACCTATAATGAGCACTTGTCCACAATTTTGAAATGTCCGTAATTTCTGAGTGAGTAATTGTATTATTATTTTAGGAACGCAAACTACTTGAATGTGAAGAAGCAATTGAGGCAATTGATACAGCCATAGAGTATAAGAATAATTTAATTTGTGGAAAGTCACCATCTGCTTCTTTGTCTGACTCCGCTGATAACAAGGATTCAAGAAGCAGAGGCGAGCAAATGCTGATGGCTAGACTAGACAAACTCTCTCACGATGAAATGAAGACCTTATTGTATAGATATTTTCAGAAGGTATGTAATAAAAAGGGTGGTATAAATTAATTTATTAGAATCATCAACCTATTACTTGTTCCACTGTCCATTCCAGATAATTGTAAAAAAGTCTATAAAGATTTAAAAATATATTTTCTTAAAAATTTACTATGAGTTAGTTAGATACATTTTAGTTTTTGTAAAAACTAAAACTGGCGCCAATTACAGATTTGTTTGCTAAAACACTATTTCTCGTAGCAAAATCCATCTTACTATATATCAATATATATGTTAATTCCACTTTATATCGTTTCAATTTTGAAGGCCACGAAACATTGTCTGGGCGCTGTAATAC
Organism: Cecropterus albociliatus; assembly: GCA_018250195.1. Lineage (NCBI taxonomy): Eukaryota > Metazoa > Arthropoda > Insecta > Lepidoptera > Hesperiidae > Cecropterus > Cecropterus albociliatus. Next base: position 5,252 of record DWND01000224.1, on the reverse strand, counting down.
TTAGCTTTGATCATTTTAAACAAATTTGTTCGCTCTTATGAGTCCACGAGATATATAAATTGCTATAATTCGCATAAAATTGAAAATGACGCTTAGAGCGAATGTTTTGTGGATTTTGGATAAGGCATACCTTATCCAGTTGCATGTAATGCATGCATTACATGCAACTGTTGCATGCAGGTTGCATGTAAAACAGCTAACCATGTATTTTTAGCGAAAATTCACTTCAAATTCTAAAATACGCATGAAACTTTCGTGGCCCTCGGACTACGTTATGACGTTGCATATAATGTTAACCATATTTTATAGGTAGTAGATCTACGTGGTGCTTGTGCGGCGTTGGAGGCGGGCGCGGCGGCGGCGGCGGAGGAGGCGGCGGCGTGGCGCGCGCGCGCCGCCGCCGCCTGGCGCCACGCGCAGCGCTCGCGGCCCTTCACACACGCCAGGTGACGTACCTCATTTGTCTATATATCAGACAAGCTTGTCTATATATCAGATAACCCCTGTTTAACCCCTTTGGGGGTAGAATTTTTAAAAATCCTGTCTTGTCGCTTACTTACACCATAAAAGTCATCCATGTACCAAATTTCAAGATTCTAGGTATAGTAGTTTCGGCTGTGCGTTGATATATAAATCAGTGATTCGGAATTTCCTTTTATAGAAGTAGAGCTGCCAGTACGTCAAACCTAGTAGCCGGACAGACTAACTTAGCCAATTTAGCCGGACATTTGGTTTTAACGACATCCTAAATTATTTAGGACTTTATGTCAGCATTAATGCCAGAACGTTAGAAGTATGCTCGCGAACTTTGTTTGAGGAGAGCAAAGTCTGTGGACAAAATTAAAAGGCTTAACAAAAGTCGGACGCACGAGACACCTTTTAATTTGGCCAGGCGCGCATTCAAAGTTAACTATGTCCGGTTTTATCCGACATCTCGCAACGTTAAATCGAAATAACGAGCACGCGGTTCATGTGACTCCTACAGAACAGAGGTTCTACGTGAATTTATTTACGCTACGCTTCTGGAGCTTGCGGAAGGCGAACGTGTGCAGAATTCATTCCTATTTTCTGTATTAAAATTACGTAAATAATAAAAGTTAAATATTCTAAAGTGACCTCTAAGTGCATTGATTATAAGTTGACTTTAAAGAACAGAAGAATTAACCACTCAAGACCTTATAATTCTGCGCAACCTACACGACCGTGCGCAGCGGCGCGAACGCAGCACACATCCCCACCTTGAGTAAAGAGAGCGGCCGTTATTTTTTGCTTCGCTCGCACCAACACAAAACTACGCTATGTCAAGTTTGCAAAGAACGCCGCCCAATGCTACATTGATAAGCGGTAGCGAGAGCGCAAGCGGATCGACCCCGAACCTATCAACCGTTGGTGATTTTGATTCTTACATTAATACAAAATTAAGAAAACGGAAGGAGCGCACAGAGATGCAAGAATATAAAAGTGAATTAGCAGATTTTCGTTGTGACGTAATGAAGCTCCTGGAAAATTTTGGCAAAACCCAAACTGAAAGCTTAACCCTTATACAGAACGAAATTTCGGAAGTTAAAAATGAACTTAAAACGATAATATTAGCTACAGAAAACTTTAATCAGCAATTTAAAAAGATAAACAATGAAATTCAACAACTAAAATCTCGTGACACCTTAGCAGATGAGAAGATTAAACAGTTAGAAAATGAAATACAGCATCTGAAAGGACAAGAAAACTTTCTAACAACTTCACCCTACCCTGCTCATGAAAATCTCATCCTGGAGCTAAAGGATCGATGTGACCGCGAGAAAAATATTGTAATTGTGGGTGTCTCGGAAAAGAATGATAAAAACTACACATCCAGACAATCCCACGATGAGGAGGAAATTTTGAAACTGTTAAAATTATTGAATGCAGATTGTCCAAAGCCGATGAAACTTGTCAGACTGGGTAAATATATTCCAAACAAGAATAGGCCTATCAAAGTATACTTTAATTCTACGGACACACCTAAATGCCTGCTACGAAACAAGGAAAAACTACCCGAGAATATCCGAATGTATTCCGATCTAACACCATCTCAAATACGATACTTACAATTTTTAAAAGAGGAACTGCAAAAACGTACCGAAAATGGTGAAAAGGACTTAATTATTAAATATATAAAAGGTAAACCCCAGATAATTTTAAACAAAAACAACCAAAAAAACTAATAACAGACCCGTTACAAAAGGCAACCGCTACAGATGAATTTAATAGGATAAATCATTACTTAGTAAAAAATTACGACGAGCTTCCATTACACACATCATCATTAAGATTTTTTTATACTAATTTGCGAAGTATACGTAAGGCCCATAAATTAGACGAAATAAAATGCATTATAAAAGCGGTTCCAAAAACAACACATTTATTAATATTCTCTGAGACGTGGATTACTTCGGAAAATGATGCAAAACTGTACGAATTGCCAAACTATAAACATATCTATAACTACAGGAAAGATTGCAGGGGCGGAGGAGTCTCGATATACGTGCACAATAGTATTAAATACGAACTAACTGAGGAACTATACGAGAATGGGAATCACTACTTATGGATATATATAAATAAATTGTCACTTAACATTGGAGCAATATATAAACCTGGAGATACTAATATTAGCACATTTATAGAGTTGTTCACTAAGCAGTTGGAGCAACGCAAGAGAGCAGTCGTTTTCGGCGACTTTAATATTGATTTATTGAGTCACAGCCATCACGTTAGGCAATACGTTAAAGAAATTGAAGAATCTGGATACGAAATTTTAAATAAAATTGATAGATTGTACAGCACACGTGAAACCAACACAACGAATACGATAATAGACCATATATATACAAATGTAGACAATCACTCGTTAAGATTATCGATACTCGACTCATCAATCTCTGATCATAAGCAGATGTACCTTGAAATTGGCCAAATAAAACCAAACATCAGTAAGAAAATACGCTACAAATCTATTGACTACGAAAACTTGTACAAAACGGCTTTGAAAATGGATTATAAAAATAATAATAACAATTACGATTACCTTGAAAATTTTATTTTAGAAAGCATAAACAGGAATAAGATATCCAAAACAAAAATTACAAATCCTCCACAGAAAGACTGGATAAATAAAAACATTATCAACGCAATAAACAAACGAAACTGTTTATGGAAAGAAGCTAAAAAAAACCCACAAAATGAAAACCTCCACGAGAATTTTACACAAGAGAAGAATAACGTGAAGAGGCTTATCTATACGTACAAGAAAAGTTACTTTTACAATTTATTCCATACTAACTGTGGAAATCCGAAGAAAATGTGGGAGGTTATTAATAGATTAGCGGTAAATAAAGTCAAGGAAAGCTGTGCTCCTCCTAAATTATTATCTAATGAAACTGTCGTCACGGAAGGTAATGCTATCTGTCAAACATTTAACAAATTTTTTGCGCATGTAGGTTCACTCTTAGCAAACCAAATTCCACACATGTATCACATAAATACCGGTAACATACTAATGTACGAGGCAAATTACACACACGACGTAACACTAAGCGAATTTTCACAGTGTAGCACCAATGAAGTATCCACAATCATTGACAGTCTGGATAATAATACAAGCGCAGGCTTGGATGGTATAAGCGCCAAAGTGGTTAAATGCTTAAAAAATGTTATTGTTGATAGGCTCACAAACTGTATTAATACCTGTTTGAAAATTGGAGTATTCCCCGACACTCTTAAAGTGGCTAAGGTTAGTCCTATATATAAATCCGGAAAAAAAACTGATCCGAGTAATTACAGACCGGTCTCCGTCTTGCCAATAGTCTCTAAAATTTTCGAACGAATTTTATACACCCGCTTAAATGATTATTTAACCAGTAAAAAGATACTCATTGATGAACAGTATGGTTTTCGCCCTAAATCAAGTACACTTACAGCAGCGATAGACTTAATTACAAAGATAAAAACTCAAATCGACCAAAAAAGTTTCGCTTTAGGTATCTTCATTGATATAAAAAAAGCTTTTGATACGGTAAGCCACAAAAAATTAATTCAGAAGCTGCAAAATGTAGGAATCGTAGGCACCGCTCTCAATATGTTTTCATCGTACTTGGAAAACCGAAGTCAGGTAGTGAAAATAGACAACTTCTCTAGTTCCGTTGAAAAGGTAACATGTGGCATTCCGCAGGGCTCGATCATCGGTCCTTTACTCTTTTTAATATATGTTAATAATATAGTTCGTAATATACCCAATGAAATACCTAACAGAATATTAACCAGGATACCAATTATTATCAAAGTGGGGCAACGCTCAATGGTTTGTGATTAGGCGTTAATTAAAATTAATTATCGCTACAGATATTGCCGTCTTCACCACATCAAAGTGATTTGTAATTTGATATCGAGCGATACGGCGTCGCTATCAAACGTTTCTATGGTTGTCGCATTGTAATATAATATTTGTGAAATATCGATACGTTTTTGTAAGGGGTTTGCCTTTGTTTTAATGGTTGTCTTTGATGTATTTTAATAATGTTTGGAGTTTTATTGCATATAGGTAGACTGATAGATTGGATTTATTTTTTGTAAGTACGAGAAAGATCCTGTTCACGGTTTCGAAGGTTAGAGCCCTTTATGGTTCGACTCTCGAACTACCACGCATCACCAACTTCTGCCTACATTTGACATTCGATCAACAGATTATCTAAACACATGAAAAAAAAACTCGCAATTTTCATTTAATAAATTAAAGAATATCGAATAAATAATTACCTCGTGTATATAGGTATTATTTATTTATTTACGCACACAGAAGGAACAAACATACATAAAACCTTATATACAACTACATGTGCAAAGGTACTATTAGAAATATATTTATGGGCCTGATAAGTTATTTATTTTTGAGTGTTCAGCAATTTATTTAAAAATTCTGATTCGAAGTGCACATGTTTCAATCTTACACAACTCAAAGCATTTTTATGTGGACATGCCTCTAATAATATATCAAAGTAAAAACATAAATAGGCGTAAAAGAAATGTCTCCTTAAAGTGACTTATAATAAGTTATGAAATATTTAATAAACATAAAACTAATCATTCATAGACGAATAATTGAAAATAATTATGATTTGAAAATAAAAGAGCAGATGAGTCTAAAAATATATAAAAAATAATGTTTCCGCCCGGGATCGAACCGGGGGCCTTCTGCGTGTTAGGCAGATGTGATA
>DWND01000223.1:0-11578 GCA_018250195.1 Cecropterus albociliatus | reverse complement strand
CATACGGTAAGAATAGGCAAAGAGGTGGCCCTTCCAAAATAAATCTTTTACTACTCACCTACATTAAGTTAAAAAATATTAAAAAAATTAAGTACGTAAATTGACGGAAAGAAGAAGAATAATAACAAAAATTAAGTTTGATTTATGTTTTAGAGATAAAAAACCTTTACTCGCTATACGACATTTTAATTGAGTTTTAGCCGAGGGACCTGTATAAATTGGCATAATCGATTACCAGCGTTTCAACGGCTTCACAGGCGACTATTAATAAACTGTCTCCTCACTCGCGCCCAGGATTAATAACTTCATCGCCGTGCGGATAAAAAATGTATATAACTATCTGTCAATAGTGGCTTCCATTAAAATTCAATGGAGGATTTATACGGGCGGCGATCGACATCAGATACCTACTCGCGCTATCGAATGAAATGCTTATCTGTTTTTTATCTTACTGAGAAGGCCCTCGTCTATTAGTTCCATGAAATGAAACCGAGTTCCTTCTTTTTAGTTGGAAATTCTATCCCCTTTGTGGCTCGCAGCCTCCTGCGACGTGCGTCGCGGCGCAATGACGCGTTAATTGTACCTTTTTTTTAGATGAAATTATAGCTCGTGGTCGTGCAGCTTAATGAGGGATATTGAAAGACGTGTTATGGAAAACAAAACGAGGATTCGTGGCATTCTGAATTTGAACAGACATTTTCAGACAGAATTACGTATATTTACGGAATTTTATAGAACACGCAGATGTTTCGCGAGACTGACAACAAAAGATGTTTTCCACATATGCATTTAAAAGTTACTTATGTGTTTCGTATCATTTAAGATACATTACACAGTGCTGATAATATTACTTAATTTATATTCCCGAAGTCTCTATCAGCGTTCTTTTTTGGTAACCAAATTATAAATTCTATTTCGAGATAATTAAAAAAACAATCAAAACACCACAGGTCTAAGAAATATTAAATCAATTCGTAGCAATCAACGATTCGTTTCAGTCACCCGAACTGTAATATTCATACTTTTGAACCATTTCCTTGACAATAATGAAGAAATCTCGAAGCTAACAAAAAATAAGAGTAAGCGACGGGAGTTGGAGGCCCGGCACTAATTAAACTGCTTTACGGCGCCGGCACAAAGGGACTCTATGACGAAAGCACTGGAGGTATAATTTTTGTGCCGCAATTTCGAGCACAAAGTTGCTCCGTGGGGTGTGTCTGTTCTAGTTTTAATTTTCATTTTACAACGCCCTCTGTGGAAACTATTTATGCATATTAAAATGTTGCGCCGGTATGCTGGGTATTTAAGAGCGGACGTTAGGTTGATTACAAACGTTAAGTATTTAAAAAAGGTATGACTATGTAATATATACAACGCTCTGATATTTTTAAGTTTAAGTTTAAGTCTATCATAGTACTGAATTTTAAGCTACGATGATTAAATATTAGTATAATTTTATATCCTGCAAGTGTCAAAATAATGTACCTATCTCACAAAATATTACTGCTGCCCATGGATTGTTATATGTAACCAACATCAAATATGATTGTAGCCATGGCGCCTTTCACAACATATGAAGACTTAGTCTATACGCTTCACAAAAATATTCTCTATTCATTCTCTGTTTTAGTTCACAGCTAAACATGACTCTGCGTAGAGACGCTACTATACCCGATCTAAGAGTATTAGATATTTGAATAATGTAAAATTGTCAATTTTAAAATTTAAAACTTGATTTTCAATGTGGAATTTTCAAGAAATAGTTTTAAAAGGTAGCGTGTTCGGCCAGCCTTAAACCCGTGTATCGCCGCGGGCGCCCGGTGCCCGCCCGTGATCCAGCGCCTCAATTTATTAACGCCTCAATATTTCCACCTGCATCTGCAGTTATTGCGGCGGTGCTTACAGCTTCATTTTCTGCTGCTTTTAATAAAAATAAACTAGTGCTGTCGGATTACATTTTGTTTCGTCTACGAAGTTTGATTTAATTGCGGTATTTGCAAACTGGCTTTGCAGTTGAACTAACAAGCCGGTGCGTTGTCGGTCTGCCGCAGCCATTTCCATTGCAGCTCTTTGACATGTCAAATTAAAATAACATCAATAATGTATTCCTTGGATTTTATTTTAAATTTATTGATTATGTCACGATTTAATGTCCTTACAACTTTAGGTAATTTATACATATTCTTTGTATTCTCTGTTATAATCTATTCTAGTAAATGAAATTCAAGAAGTGATTGTAAACCTACTTAGCAATAAATAAACTGCCGTTGGCAGGTCAACGATATTAGGTCTGAGATATTAGGCATAATCTGTATTAGACCACTTTTAGACTAGAACACAGAGAACACGGTGCAATATAGACAAAACACCACTTTTGGACAAGAATCTATTTGGTGGACAGAAAGATAGTTAAGTCAGATAGTCAGAATTGTTTAATAAGCGAAAATATACGAATGGGAAATGAAAAAATACAAATCTAAGTTTACATTGATATGCGGTGTCGGACTTTAATAATACCAATACCTCTCTAGCTGTTGATGTCGTAGGTTTAAACTAAGTGACAAAATGTAGTAGATAGGGGTTAGCTTGCTCCTGTATTACTTATATTAACACCTACTGTTGTTACCAATACGCATGTCACGTACGTTGCCTCGTGACACCCCATTAGGGGAGACCTATTGCCAGCTGTAGACCGCACCAGGCAGATGGAAGGAAATTTACATTCACATGCAATTGAAGGATGACGAGAAACACGCAAACCTTTTACAATGCCCGATTTATTGATTGTGTTCATGATTACCACAAGGTCTTGGAAAAAGACCAAACGACCCACCTGGTAGTTACTTACTGCCGTCAATAGCCGTTTGCTGCACCAGCCATTTATGTGATGCCGGTCTTTAAACTACTTTAATAGTTATATGTAGTATTCGTCCACGATCCTAGCGACATTTAACATTACAAACAGTCATGGGAGTATATTTCTGGTAACTTCTATAGATTACGAAAACATTTTTTTATACATATGAAAGGAGCAACTAGGCATGTCACCTAATGTTATGTGGTAGATTACCATCAATCTCGCCCTCGCATACTAAACAGACCAATGTGTGTCCGATCATGAATGTTTTTGTCATAGACCTGAACTAACGCTTGTAAGACTTGGCGCTTCGGTACTAACAAACAAAAAGTTGTTTCATAATAAATAAATCAACATTAACATACACTTTTTTATTTTTTTTAAGCTAAGTAAAAAAATGCACGCAACTCCCATGTTGTTGTAGAACATAATTTCTTATTATTATAATTTATTAAATCATGAGACTATGATTTTTAATAGTATTACTATTATTCTTAATGTTCTAGTCTCCTCGCCCGATTAACCACAAAATTATTATGGACTCCACTTTTGATAATAGCGTTTGCGCTGTTAAATGTAATCAATATTCACAATATTGATTTACTAACACCTTAACCTTTTATTTAAATTATAACATAATATAGTCACAGTTACATTATTGGATGTTTATTCTTGGTACATTGGGTCACTATCCAAGACCACTGTCCAGTACCCTCGCTCACGTGTGCGCGCCGCCCGCCGCCCACGACGACGGCTATTCAATAAATGTGCACGAACTAGTCGTTTTTGTAGGCTCGAGAGCTCTCGTGGGCGGCCTTAGCGGACACTCGGACTCAATACGGCTTACGAAAATAAAGTAAACATATATAAGTGAGTCGTTATGTACTCTCCGAGTTCTCAATGGTATATGTCAACAGAGCACAACTTTTGAAATTACTGATTGGTGGCATAGTTGTCACTTTATATACTATCATGCTGATTGTTTTATGGCTGCCAATAAGTTATAAGGTTAAAAAAATATTTTATCACTGTAAAAGATAAATAAGTTGTGTATACAGAGTACCGCTTTTAATAAAAAGAATTAATAATAACGAATGAGGCTGATAATTTGGAAGATCAGATAAGGAGCAAGTGTCTCGTTACATTCAGCGGAGCGCGGTGGCTGCAGATAAACAGTTTCCACATTTGTAAGTAAGTGGCGGGACACGCGCTGGACCGCTCCTTATCTCGCTGGACGCGGAGCAGCTGTCTTGGGAACATGTTTGGTGCACTTTCACAATTTTGACTCACCTTTATTAAACTTGACATTAAATAAAGATTAGTATCTGCATACTTAAATTGATTACAATTAGTAGTGTGTTTTCAAACTTAATAGAACGAATCATACGTTCGACCAAGATACGAATGCAAATTTTTTTTTTGAAACAGTTCTTGCGTTTAGTTGGAAGGACGTATACGGCTAACATACTTATAAGGTGACTATTTTTAGCCGACAGCGTCAGAAGGAGAGTAATGTTTATCGAGCGTATGTATGTTTGTTCGTATGTACATATGTACATTTCTATGGCAAGCGCTACAGCCTAAAAGGCTTGATAGATTATGATGTACGTCATATAACTAAAATCGTACCAGTTTTGCAGAGAAACATATGTATGTGGCTGTATAATTTTAAAAAATGGCGTCTACAAATAGGAGAAAAAGAGGGAAGGGGACTACTTTCTACTATCGAGATAATATTGATATCAAATGAAAGCTAACAAATAGACTGTTCTAAAAATATATATGCTATAGTTCTTTTACTTGACTATTTTGTCGAAAACTCATATAAAACGTTAAATCGGATACATCATTATGAACAAAAAATAGTTTTACGCAGTCGGGTTTTTGTTTTACTGTTTTTACTACGTTACTAGTTTTGTTTACGCATCTGGGATTTTCTCACAGATGTCAGTAGGCGGTACCGACCACTTAAAATGTGAACTCCAAGCTGTCTTGCTACTTTAATCAAATAAAAAACTGTTTCACTAGCAGTCACGCTTCATATCTAGATTCCAGACAAGGAGTTATTAAAATAATATTAAAACACACGTCCTTTTACGGAGCACAAATATCGGACCGCTAAAGGGGACAATGTGTGCTTGTTCCTCATTACATCCATGCTCGGCTTCACGCCTTTACCTAGCTAAGTGTTTAGCAGTAAGTGTGGCCGTAAGCGTTTAGCTATAAGTGTTTAGCGAGCGTGACTCTGACGGCGGCTCTACATTCTCGCAGGAACTCACATTAGGCCTTGGTAAAAAGAATGTTCCTAGCTACGTTTATCAGTATCGTGTTTGGCTTACCTTGAAGTTTCACCGAGAGTGTACAGCCACTCTGAGTGCTAGGCGCGGCGTGTGGACGGCGGCAGACGCTAACTGCCCCGTCCGTCTGCTCGTTAGCACCGCTTCTCTAATGCCACTAAAAGCCGAAACGCCATAAACAGAACCAAGACAGCAACACAAGTAACGCTGTAAACGGAGATCAGATATCTCGCTTAGAAATTTACTTATAATCACCATTGCTGTCTTTTCAAATGATACTAACCTCAACAACTCTTGCAAGCTACTATTTCTTTAAAGGAGGAAGTTCTGTAAAAATACGTTTATTTTTCAAAATAAGCATTTAAAGAATGTAAAGCCTGGTAGATAAAGAACCTAAAATCATAATCATGTTATCTTAAAACTTAATGTGCTTATTTAGGTCTGTCATTCGATAACTGATTTTGTTACTTTTTCCATAAAACATAGCTAATATTTTATATCACATCGCTAGCAATGAAACAAGCACCCAACAATGACACCTAAATATGACGGCGCGGACAAGTATCGCAAACACGGCACACAAACATTGTTTCGTGACACCCAACACGAGGGTCGGTAAAACTAAAGGCCTACATAGCAATAGGTACGTGGAAAAAATCTCTTTTATGTCAACAGCGTTAATGGTAAAGTTTTAGGCGAACAAACAGCGGTGTGTGCTTTGCGCCTTCTGCGAATTATTTGCAGATGTGATGCGAAATGTGAACGTCATTAGCAGTGTTTGCCCTGACGCGATTTCATTTCTTATGATGCGATCAGAAGTTATGACATTTTGTTTGTAAAAGGAACTCTGCGGGAGTTCGTTTTTCGTAATAGCTATAACTCTGTGACTTTTCCTGGATGTCGTATGGGACGCCTAAAGGACGAGAGTTTTATTATCACTGATTTACGGTAAAGAAAAACATCGTGAGGAAACCTGCACATCTGAGAGTTCTCTAAGCAAATAGTACTCAAAGATGTATCGGCTGAGATAAGTTACAGCTTAAAGTAACAAAAATACTAAAAACTACTATTAAAACTCCATACGTAATTTTGTCTTGTATCGATTATTTTAGATAGTGGACATAGACACTTATCATTAGGTAGAAATGAAACGGGGGTACTTAAAAATTGTCATTTACAATATTCTTATACACTGCCACCGATCTGATAGTAATTGACCACTACTGATCATGGACAACTGACATAGACATTGCTACCTCCATGGACTAAATAGGAACGCTTCGAATAAGTATGATTTTCGTACTAAAACACTACGAACCAGAATACAAAAATGCTTAATATATGTGAGGCAAAAATAGATTTGACCGTGGTGCAGTCGAAGCCAAGCCACAAAGAGTTCTTCAACCTCAGAAAAGGTCTATTACCTTTAAACCACATTCAAATTGTATACGGAATCTCAACATAATTGCGCCGTAACTGAAATAAACAAAAAGTGAAAAACTCATTTCCATTTAAAACTAATCCCGAAGGAATGGAAATTTCAAACACTCTGGAGATCTTGAAGAACGCAAAAATATTTTAAGTTTCCACTCCTCATTTTTAGGGACCCGTAGCTCTACATGCCAGAACCTTAAAAATATTTATTACGTGTACATCTGAGAGACTTTTAAGTTTTTATAAATTTAAATTGTAATCTTTATTGATTACATTAAATCGATCATGTAAGATGTCTGCAAATGATTTTAAAGACTTTAATATTTTATTGTCTGTCTACATAAACAGCCATAGCAAATTAACAAATACTTTTTGACGAATTTATGTTTTTAGTTTCCCAAATTGATGTTCATTAAAAAAAGGAACCCTCAGTTAGCTACGGAACCCTCAGTCGTGAATCACATTCACACTGATCACATTTTTATTTATCTCCCCCTCCAGCGCTCTGGGAGGAGGGGTTCGGAAATGAATTTTAATTATGACTCTTCTTATTATTTTTCGTTCAATATCCCCCCGAGTGCCCACCTCTGTCGTTACGGAATATTCATCGTAAGTACTCGGGATTGAAAAACCGCTTCAAATAATGAAACAGTACGAATTCACAAGTCTGCGATGTTTACTCAAGAGTGATATAACTTTGGGCTTTGGATTTTGTTAAGTAATAAATGCAAGTACTAACTATACTGTCTTCTATATCTAGTACAGATAAAGAAATAATACTTTCTATACTCATAGCTTCACAATAGGATGTTGCATCAAGCATTGAAATATCTGTCTGGCCGGGGATTGAATCCAGAAATAGACTGGTAGACTACCACTTGGTGATAGGCACCAAGTGGTAAAATTTGGAACAGTTTTGTACCTGTTCTAACGAACGGAAATCAACTCAATGCCCTAAATGCGGTAAACTACTTTGTAAACCACGAACATTTACGAGTTAGTTACTTAAAAATATATGTTATCCTTATTTTAAGGAAATGCCTCACTCTTCTTGTTGAAATATGTATATATTTAAAATAAAAATACTTACTTACTAGTAAATAACGTTATCCTTCAAAACTCATCTATCTCTTTTTCTCTAAACATACAAGACGTTTGACTAGATAGATTACCTATCTCGAACGATACACGCTCCCAGCGAAGGATATCAAATAGCACTTTCTTCGCCTGATCCATTTCCCACGTCACGTCGCGTGTCGTTCCGTCACGCCGGCACGCCGGCACGCCGGACGTGCCGATAGCTACGATCGTATCGATAATATTCGACACGAATTCACTTATCTACTCCGCACTGCTATCTACTCCTCATACACGTTATGAGGATAAGTGTAATCTGATTTGACAGATTATGCTAACGAAATACTTATACCAGAATGTATGGATTTTGTGTACATAGTCTGTAGTCACTTACTTAATAGACTCCTGTTTGATAAACTTGCTAAGTTTTCATGTAGGAAACTACTATTATATCCTTCAGATGTTTCAAATTTCATCATTTTTAATGTGACCAAAATCTCTGAAGACAATTTCTTTACGAGGATACTAACCACTAAATTTAACTTAAAATATGTTACAGGGTCGTTTCAAATGAAATGAAATGAAATTAATTAAAATGAAATATCTTTATTTTGTATAGGCCTACGGGGGCACTTACAAATTGTCATTACAGTATTTTTTCTTACACTATCACCGGATCGGAAAATGACCTCAAGTGAGAAGATATATCTCGACCCTATTTGACGCTAGCTAAAAAAGCATGTGGGCAGTAGTAGTTGCTTATCATTGGATAGAGTCATTAACTTCTTTAATTTCATAAAAGAAACACTTCCAGTTACTTACGAAACAAAGAAAAGATTTCATTTTACATTCACTAAACATTCATCGTTTACGTTTTTTAGAATTGAAGACTATCAAAAATTTTACGAGACATTTTCCCCGCGATTGTTTATGAAACCCTTACTTTTTACTAACATTTGAGAACCCTTAATATTCTTTGAATTTGAATTGAATATACTTAGACGTGGTTTTATTAAGAAGCTCTTTATAACGTCTATTGCTCGTAAAATATTATTCTTTCTTCATTTGTGCTTTTTAGTTGTCTAAGTTGAGTTATTCAAAACAAATACAGACTAGAAGTCTAAACCATTCGTTTAAATATACTAAGTTAGGACTTACATTCACGTGTTGATTACAATTCCATTGAGAATAGCCACCGTAACGTGGGCTGTTTGACTACTTACCTATTCAAGTTTACGTAGGTCTCATGCTCGTTTGCGACTATTATATTTCATACAACTATTTTGATAAATACAAAAAAATGTTCAGTTCAAAGATTTGAAAAAGTAATTGTATTGTTTGACTCATAAAGTTTTTAATTATTACATTTTTTTGACTAATCATGGAGTTTTGTTAGTTGAAGCTAAAGTTTATAAGTAAAACGAGCATGACCCGGTACGGTATCGAGGTACCACCCACACGCATTTCAGCATTTCTAGCATAAATCAGTTGTTGCGTTGCCGGCTGACTTTTATATGAGGCGACCATTTTGATCCTTGAAAGTGGCAATGCATCTGTGATTCACTTCAAATAAAAACTCCTGTTCTATATGAAGTTTCTTACAGACGGCCATGGACGGCAGTGGCCACTGGTAGACTGCATGCTCGTTTGCTAAATTAATGTTAAAACAAAAGCAGAAGCGTGAACGTACTTTTATCCGTTCATTATTTTGCACGCAAATGAAGAAAAAAAAAATATTATGTCTAATAACGTGCTAGAAAGACGCAAAGCAGCTTACATCAGTTTTTCAGCCTTGTCCGACCTGCTAGTACGCGGTGACACAACGTAAACTATTTACATAACGAGCCGTCTGCCGCCGGTAAGCAGTATCTCCTGTAGAGGAAATGATTTTTCCTTCTAAGTATTCGATACGATTTCTTGTTTTTTTATTTGTTGGATGTAGGGTGTTTTCTGTGCATAGCGTTCTACTATTTTTACGATTAAGAGATGTATTTTGGCACATTGTTTTAAGAAGGCGTAGAACCAGAATGGTTCGATCGGGAAGATACCTCTGCGACATTTAGTGTGAACTATTTTTACTTTTCGGTTGTAGACAGATTTAGATAATAGGTATCTTGGTCTTTATGAGATAAAACCAATATTATAGATCTATGAAACCGCATACAGGCACAAATCTACGTGGTAATATCACCCGAAAAAATATACAACATTATTTTTTCTCACAATTAAATTTTTACCGATCTTACGAAAAGTCAAAAAACTACTTGAAAAACGACCAACGACCATTAAAATCTGATCGTTAGTAAGATACATTAAAATATTAATTTATTTTAATTCCTAGGTCAAATTGTAACAAAACTAACAATACCAATGAGGCTTATAAAACTCCTGTATATTTTTTTATTACAAAACATTCATCTCAGTTTATATCTAAAACGAAATCACCCCAATTCCTTGCAAACGTTACAAACTGGCAAACCGAATAAAAATGGCAAATTGGTAAAAGATATGCTTAAAACAACATAAACTATTTACATAACGAACTCGTCACCGTTGAAGGAACTCGTAAAAAGAATTTCCCAAAGCGTTTATGTTTAAACTTTCCAAACCGTTACTTGTTAGCATAATTTCTCCGGTATTTCTCAGCAGTAAATCTTTGCGTAGAAGGAAAATGTAGGTGAGTTTTCCCGACCATAAATGTGCAATTGTTGAACGTTAACTCCATTGTACTTAATGTCTTTGGACACATTATTTGTGTGTTTGGACACATTTTTTCGTGTTAAATTGTTGAGAGTTAACTAAAAGTCATTAGACATATTTACTTCTTAAATACACAATTTAACTATTAACTATATTGATGGTACCGTTTTGGTTTGCGCTGTTTTTTTAGAAATAAAACGAAAGAATGTGTCTTTCTTTTTATTTCTAAAAAACGCATGTCCCTTTCTTGCTGAAAACCACTTGCCTTTTCGTAGAACTCATCATTGACTTGTATTAATCCTTTTAAGTCATATTTAACCTGTATACTAAATGTCACCAAATAGAAATTCAAAAAACCGCATAATAAAACATCGTAAGTCAGTTAATTTTACTTTTTAAATTGTGTATTTCAGAACTTAATAATTTCATACTGTCAAGCATTTTTGCAACCGCAGACTTTACCAATTTTATAACAACCATTGTAACTACCAAAGTTAGTCTCTAATCTAGACATCTTTATATTACAAATTCAACTATTAATCGGTTGTACAATGGAACGTAATCGAGACCATAGTCTTTGTGATAACTCCAGACCATTTTCTTAGCAATCGTTGTTTGAAATTGCAAATGGTTTTTTGTTCGCTGAGAGAATACCGGATGAAGGGTGCAAGGAGGGTTAGATTGGGACAGTCGGGTGGGCTATAGGGATGTGACTTGGCTGTGTTAAATCGATTTTATATTTTAATCAAACAATCGATTTTCCAAGAATCGATGTTTTTCAAAAAATAATCGATTTTATTTTAAATCGATTTTTTATTGTTTTTATTATTCTGTTAGGCCCCAAATACTATTTGTTCATTTAGTTGACATTTTTATGCAAACACCACAAATAATAGCCACTAAATGGCGTTGCAAGTATTTCTATTGTAGGGCTGCTGTTATAATATTGAAAGTACGTGAAACTTGAAATAAACAATCTTTTTAGTAATTCAAAGTTAGGGCCAAAAATCGAAAGTATAAATAAAAAATGGATTATTTTTAAATCGATTATTTATGGCCATTAAATCGGTTTATAAAAATTGGTTATTCTAAAAAAATAATCAATTTATTAAATAATCGATTATTTATTCACATCCCTAGTAGGCTATATAAGTTATAATCATTCCATAACTGCTCTACAATTGCTTTGTCGTTAGGGGCTGGAGAACTTGCT
>DWND01000222.1:0-11590 GCA_018250195.1 Cecropterus albociliatus | reverse complement strand
AGGATGCCATGGACACACAAAGACGAATATTCAAACACCCAGACCCAGAACTGATTCTAAACTCATCATTTAAATATCTGTCTGGCCGGAGCTCGAACCCTGAACCCTTTGCGTGTCAGACCGGGATTTTTGACCTCATGGCCACGCGGGTCGTCAAAGATATTTCTTAGTAATTCTTCAAAATTGTTTCAAAGAGAACATAAGCAATTTTTTTGTTTATTGTTAGATAATTGAAATATATTCCACTCATCTAATGATAAAACTTTCCACTAGTGTATTTTGAACAGCTTTCCAAATACTCCCGTCATGTTCCCAGATAGCGCTGCCAAGTTCCTACAAAGTTTGGTCTTTATTTCTGTCATATATTGCACTACTATCAATCATCTACGGCACCGAGATCAACTGTTTGTCTACAAATAGGTAAATTGGTTTTGAGATAAAACTAAAGTTTAGTATTAGTCAACTTTATACTTTTAATAACTTACTCATAATGTTCACTTCATTTTACTGACTTACTTTTAAGCCAAAGTGGAGATTGTTTAGTATATTTTTTTATTTAAGATTTAAAGGTTATTATTAAATATAGGAACAAAATTTAGGAATAAATAGATCGTAAACGACGATAATAGTGTAGAAAACTGTGTCGCAGCCATTTACGCCCACCTCAGAACACAGATAAAGTATCCTCACATATACATACATGTTTTAAAAGTAACGCAGTCATGTCAAAACATACAGATATGATAAATTGATAGAATCATGACATCACTTATCAAGAGTTTTATATTATAAGTAAGTCGGTTAGTACGTCCTTTGAATTGTGTTGAAAGTAGTGTGGATCGTTATTTTGGAACGTGAGGCAGTTCATGCGTTTCGTTGGAAGGGTGTGAATACCGACTGACTTAAATACGAGAAGAAGATAATAATCATCATGTCCACATGGTTCTAACCCAGGAGTCGGCAACCTTTTGAGTTTGAAGAGTTAAAAATTACAATTTACAAAATTTCAAATTCTTACAGAACTATTTTATTTCTTGCCAACAATAAATAGCTTATTTATGCTAACTTTATTATTCTGTTTGGAACTAAAGTGTCGCAGCTTTACATCCAAACCCTGTTCCAACCTGTCCTTAGTGACGTTAAATCGTTTAACAAGATTGCATGCTCCTTCGCAACTTGATTTCATATGAAAATAATCTAAAAGTTAACAACGTTTATGTACGAATTTCAGGTCGCTGGGTATTCTATGTTAAAAATATTTTGTATCCTTGCGTGCTACTAGCAACAGTGGCAGGTGAAAATATACATAAATACCTCCGTCTTTTGTGCACAATATTTGGCGGTCAGCTTCTCCTGTAACGTCCCAAGACCACCACTGTCCACCACAAATAATACATTAAATATTTTGTATAATCCTTGACGGCCGCAGAATAATTAATAATAATGATATAACGTCAATATTTTTGAATTTTAGAACCAATTTAATTCGACCGGAGAAGTACCACCCCCACACCCATTTTTAGCGTGGATCAATTCTTATGTTTCGGCGGAAAGGTGTGGTTGCCGGCTCACTTATATATGACGCGATCATTTGAGTTTTCGGGAGTAGCAACGCATCTATGATCGACTACAGATAGAATCCCTATTCTATATGAAGTTGGTTACAGATGTCCATTAGTCGCAGTAACCACTTACCATCAGGTGGGCTATATGCTTGTTTGTTACTTTATTCTTGTAAAAAAACTGTTTAATTCAGTATTTCAGACAGTCAGAAATACTGAACAGTATAAAAAGGAAACCCCGAAAGTGTGAACTTACGGAACCAACTCGAGGCTGCCGCAACACCAAAGGAACTTGCGCAATTTGCTTCACGATCAAACTTTGATTTGCTCTTTGTTTTATGGGCTGCTCTAATCTTGTTTGTTGAGGTTGGCTTAATTCTACTCCATTTTCCGTTTAACATGTCTTTTTTTACTAGAAGAAGATTACGTTCACAACAACTTTGTTTAGCGCTGTTATGTTCTATTTTAAGGTTGTTGTTAACGATGAATACCTTCTTTTTGACATCTATACTATCTATACTTCTATACTAATATTATAAAGTAGTAGAGTTTGTTTGGTTGAACGGGCTAATCTCAGGAACTACTGGTTCAAATTGAAAAAATATTTTTGTGTTGAATAGTACATTTATCGAGAAAGGATTTAGGCTATATAAAATCACACTATGTTTGTTTTTAATAAGATTTTCCTCTAATAAACGTGGGTGAAACTGCGTTCATTAAACAGAGCTCAGATATTATCAAACACTTGTTAAGTCTGATTTCGATACTTGTACAGGGATTTAAACCAATGGAGATGAAAGCGAATGAAAGTGAGGATGAAAGGTTATTTATTATTCAATTAAATACAATTTCATATTGCGCCTTCATTTACATCTAACATTTTTATTCTTAAGATTTCAGTTTAGAGTTCAGTTTCGAAGAAAACAGATTTTCTTATAAAACAAAGTCCCTTGTAAATTAGATAATGGATCATTCTGGAACTGTACATGATAAAGTCCTCTAGAAAATCTTCTTTAGTAGAATTAAGCCTTGATCAGTTTATTTCAGCTCCACAACTTTCTAAATGAATTAACCTAAAGACTGACCTACTTTTATTAGCTGCTATTTCTTTTAAAAAATAAAATTAAAATAAAAAAAATCCAGTCATATCCACTGTGGGTATTATACTACAGCACTAAATTTATCAAATCTATATATCGGCTAACTTATCATTAGGTGACCATCTTAGTCCGCGTGCGTAGCAACGCATCTGAGATTTACTTTAGATAGAACCCCTATTCTATTTGAAGCTGTTTACACGCTCGTTTGCTGCTTTCATTTAAATAAAGGATATCATTAAAATCATTTACTAATTATAAATCACTATTTAATAAAATTCAGAATAGATTTATACGTATTACAAGCACACGGTACCACAGCAATACCGTTGAGCAATTGTATTATATTGTAATATAGTGTGGTTTTATTTAGACGACCCGCGTGGCGGACCGGTCACCATACCGGTATAACGCGCAGTGGGTCCCGGGTTCGATTCCCGACCAGGCAGAAATATGAATGATGAGTTTAAATTTCTAATTTTAATTAATTAATAAATTTAATAATTTTGCATAATTTAATAATTTTTAATTAATATTTTTTCTTTTTTCTGGGTCTGGGTGTTTGTGTATTCATCTTTATGTATCCATGGCACCCACGCCACTAGAGAAAATCCTAGAGTGGGGCTTTGAGTTTAGTTTTTGCGTGTGTTATTGTAGTTCTGTTGTGTTTACGCGGTAACATTTGTTCAGCATACTCATTTTAATTCAATTAAACTCGTATCTGTTTCGAAACCCATTAAAACTATCAAAGAAGCAATAATTGTATAACGCTTTCGATTCAGGTTTATTTATTTGACCTCCGACTTAACTGGTTAATCAATAACCCTACAAGTACACGTAACTCAAAAGGGCCTAATAAATAACAACATAACATAGGGTTTGACGGATCAATGCTTTTAGGGGTGCACTTAGCCACGTATTTAATGTGAAGGGTTAGAAACCCTTTCAGTGACCCATTTCAATCACACATTTGTAAAGAATACTTTGATATCTGTTGTTATACTTTATGAAATATAAGACGGGATGGTGGTTTTTGTACGCGCGTGTCACGAAGAGGACAAAAAGAAATTAGCTAATACCCAGCCACCGTCTGTCTCCATTCTGTTCGTCCATTCGTCCGTCCGTTTGTCCATACGATATTCCTCGCTCGGACCGGCCGTACATTCGTCCGTCCTTCCATTTGTTAATCTGTGTTACTATCCTTCTGTTCATTCGTCCGTTCATTTGTCAGTTTGTATATATGTACATCCCACTGGCTGTCTGTACGTTCGATCGACTATCCATCAGTCCGTTCGTCCATATTTGTGTCCATCTATCTGTTCATCCTTCTGTCTGTTCTTCCGTTCGCCTGACGATCCAACCGTTCATCCTTGAACGCTCTACCTGTCCTTCCAACCGTCCACTTATGCGTCCATCTAACGAAGAGTCAGTAATAGCTCAGTAGGGAATTTTGAAATAAAACTGTGACTAAAAATTGTGACTCTTTTCCATTTGTTAAATGTAAACTCATCATTGACATTTCCAATATTAGCTTGGACACAAAAATAGGTTTTTGGAAATTAGCAGTTGCTTCTAAAGCACAAATAAAAAAGGACTTACAGATACGTTCTATTTACAGTTACATTTTATTTTAAATATTAAAATCTTTCATCTTTTTCAAATGTCCCTTATTTTACCTTAAGAGGTTCGCCGGACAAAGGTAGATAATCCCTTGTACCTATATACTGAAACAAGCGCCACTTTGTACTGACCAACCTTTTATATTTTTCACGAAGATGGAACTTCAAAGAAACTCTACAATGAGGGATACACTCTAATATAGATTATCAAAGATATAATACAAAAGTGAGCCATCGCGGTACGCCTGCCAGATATGAAATATTGAAATTATTAATAATACTGGTAGAAAACATACATAGAAGGATAGATAATGAAAAGAGATAAATATTGAAAAATCATAAAATATTCACCCTTTAATATATATTTCTTTACTAATAAACATTTACGGAAACTAAAAACTAGCATTTAAAGCTATGTTAATTGAATGGACTAATTTCTTTTAATCAATAACAATAACTTCTTTAAATCATAAAGCATCGCCATGCAAACCGTCGATCTGACGCGCCGCTTTACATATTGTACATTTTACCAGGTGGTAGAACCAGAGTTGTTCGACCGGGGAAGTATCACCGCCACACATATTTCTAGCGTGAAGCATTTTTTTTTTGCGTTTCGACGGAAGGGTGTGGTTGCCGGCACACTTTTATATGAGACGACCATCATAGTCCTCGGGAGTAGCAACGCATCTGTGATTGACTTCAGATAGAACACATGTTCTATTTGAAGTTGCTTACAGGTGTCCATGGGCAGCAGTGACCACTTACCATCAGGTGGATTGCATGTTCGTTTGCTACTTCAATCAGATAAAAAAAAAATGCAAAATGAAACACACGACGGTGTTTAGTGCTATTATTTTATGTTTGAAGGATTTAGTACGGTATAGACATACGAGGCGTACTAATTTTTTTATACACAGATTAAAGTAGCAAAGGAGGTTGCAGCTCACACAATGGTATACGGTAAGTGTCTACAACTTTTCTGTAAGCAATTTGAAGTGATCACACAGATGTATTGCAACTCACAAAAGCTAAGATCGTCGCATCATACAAAAGTTACGATCTTAGCGTATAGCAACTTATCTCCGTTCGGTTTAGAGATAGGTATCATTCTTATTCAGAATTAGGTCTCCTAGTAGCTCCCGGATACTTTCCGATTTCAAACACACGTGCACGATGTAAATGAAAATAATTCGCGTGACTAAAGACTTCAAAGAGAACACAAATAGAGTTCTTCTTCAAACGGCTTTCGACTTCAGTGACTGCACTCGTGGCGTTGAATATTAAGGCGATATGGACCAATTGCAATTATGTGGAGTTTTGGCGACAGTGAATCCATAAGGTCATAAGCCAAACTTTACTAATATTATAAATGCGAAAGTTTGTGAGGATGCCTGTGCGTCTGTTACTCTTTCACGCATTAACTACTGTTCGGATGTCGCTGTTTGGCACACAGATCGTTTATGACCTAGATTGACGCAAAAGGTACTCATTACGGTGGTAAACGTGGCCGAAGTGGAGCCATGGGAATAGCTTAGTATCATCCATCCATCCATCAGCCCTTTAAACTCCACTACTGTACATAGGCCTCCCCTAATCTGCGCCACTCCCACCGGTCCTGCGCACACCTGAATCCAACGGTATGACCCTGTATAACATAATGAAATAAAGTAAATCGTAAGGTAAGGTAGTGTCTGAAGAAGTTATTAAAATGACTTATTTATTTTTAATTGAACGGGGCCCACGTGCTTAACTTAACGTTTTTATTCTGTTTAAATAGAGAAATTTATACAGAGTAATTTGCCGTGTGTTGAGCCAGAATTTGTGTTTTACAAGATGTTGTTTAGATGTGGTAGGAGGAAACTAAGTAATCCATTAAAATGGAATAATAAAGGTGATTTACGGCCAAAAGTTTTAGGGTGCCTTTTTATAAGAATAAAGTAGCAAACGTGCACGCAGCCCACCTGATGGTAAGTGGTTACTGTCGCCCATGGACATCTGTAAGCAATTTTTATATATAGATCAGGAGTTCTATCTGAAGTCGATCACAGATGGATTGCCACTCCCGAGGACTGAGATGGTCGCCTCATATATAAGTAAGCCGGCAACCACACTCTTCCACCTCACGCAAGAACTGCTTCACGCTAGAAATAGGTGTGCGGAGGTACTTCCCCGGTCAAATAACATTGGTTCTAACACCTGGTAACTACGTAAAAATCGAAAACTTACTAATAGTTGACGTGATTGAAGGCAGTCAGGCGGGGAATCTCGTCATATAAAAGTTGACTCGGACGCCCAATTAAATGTACAATGTGCTCACAACTCTAAGTTCCATAATAAATGTAAGTTACCACGAAATTGTGTCAGTGCTGCCAAGGTTCGACGCGTCATCGGCGTGCGCCTCGTTTTCACCGATCACCCTTGACCGTAATGAAGTGTTCGCGCCGCTCGCCCCGCGGCGGGGTGGCTCGCGCGTCACGACCGCGACCACGACGACGCCACGACGCCGCGACCGCCACGACCTCGTTCTTGCGATGCGATAGGTGGAGTGGTATACGATCGGTTTGGAAAGTCACCGGAAAATAAAATGTTACAGTGACACTAATTTATATGTTTTAGTACTATTGTTCAACCATGGCCGAATATTGCCGAAACATTGTTCAACCATGGCCAAATGGGAAGTTGGAAATACTTAAACATAAAGCTCTTAAAATGCCTGAGTAAATTAAAAGGAATCCCACACAGGAACCCACGTATTCTTTAATATGAAGACTAGTACTCTTCATATTATCCATAATTAATTTTTCATATTATTAACCTTCACTATGTTACAGCTGCAACACTAGATATATTGTACAGCACACAACAATTTTTTTGATCTTTCGAAGCTCGTAGTCGTATATTACAAAGGCTCGCCTCCAACACCTACAACCTCCCATGGGGTTCCGCGGCGAACGCCATTGTGTTGTAACGACGGTTTACGTAAGGAGCTCTAATGAGGTAACAATTGATACTGATGACGATTGTCAACCGTGAGGCGTTGACGATTCCAGGAAAACGTTTTTGAGATTATCATTCAGGTTCGGATGTTTCCGTATATTGTACGGGTGTAATGTTTTTATGAAGGTGAATTAGCAGCAGCCATGCAACAGATTGTAAGGAGGGTCCATTAATTGCGTGAGGTGATATTTGTTACTTTTCTTCTCCGCTCCTCCCTTGATGAAATATAGTGAGATTTATCTTGATACGTCCCCCTCACTAATCACATGTGACATTGATCAAGATAAGAGTAAACCACGTCTCAATTAATTGAATTAAATTTTCTTACAATTTTACACAGTTTCTTAGCTGGTAAGACTTAATTATATTCTTTTTATTTTATTTTCTAAACATCAAATCTAATTAAGGACTATTTTTTTTTTGTTCTCGAGTGGGAAACCTTCAATAGGTACCCGGTACCGTTCCAACAATGTCGGGTTACGCGAGATTTTTATAGCACTGAAATCCACCGGTGGCCGTCCTCGGCGTTACGAAGAGGGCTGCGGCATCTCCCTCTCCCCATCGGGCTTCAACAAAACGATCGGCTGGGTTCCCCAAACCGTCTGATCTTTACGACAATACCACACACCTACCGCCATCCTTCCCGGGGTCGCTTGGGTGAACGATTCGAACCTACTTTTGCCGCCCACAACCCTGCAAACGCCCTTTTAGTCGTCTCTTACGATAAGTTGGGGATACCGAAGCCCTATTCAAATCTCGGACCTACAGAGCCAATCTAATACATAGATTGTCTCTGTAGCTCTGTACATCGCAATAAGAACTCGCATTAAATTACTCATTAGTTGCTAAATACATTGTTCTCTAAAACGTCATCTACTGTCGGCGTTCAAACAACCTTATCAACGAGGAAGTCTAATATTTCCCCACCGGGAAATAAAAACGGCCATCGGACAATTAAACTCCAAGTTCGCGACATGAATAGGAAAACCTTCGTGAAGCAGGAATTTTGAAAGAATTCTTTCCATGACCGCTTGTTTACTAAAGAAATGTAACCTCGATAACTTTGCCGTTTCAAGAAACCTTAGGATTGGCACGTGTTTTTGAGTTTGAGTTTTATGTTGAAAGAAATGCCTCGTTCCAATAATCTTGACCTTTAAATCATTTCTTGCTTTCTTGTATTATGTAAAAGTTGCAACTCTCCATCTGATAGTGAGCGGTCATAGTCGCCCATCAGCATCTCTTACCAACTCCAGATATTATTACAGTCATATCTAAAGGTCGATCATAGATTCGTTGCTAAGGACTAAATTGGAATGCCTCGTACGCCCATTTTTTTTAGCAATTGTGTAGTGGCTGGCCTTTATAGCTTCACCGGTTTTTTGTAGCGAGCCTAAAGCTCAAGTCGAGACAAGAAGACAGGGCTGGAAGGGGAGGATGGCTTTGGTCCTCGTCGTAGAGTTCCTCGACCTTCCTTCTTCGCAAGAGAGAGGGACGGGTGCGGAACACTCTAATGCCGGAGTTCTGGCCTTCCGCCTCTGGTTAGATGGGGATTGCGTCCACGCCCACATGTCTCACCTGTGTCCCTTACTACTCCCACACCTGTCAAAGCACAATACAACAGCGACTAAAACGCTGTTAGGCAGGATTAGCGAGCTTAATTTACCTTCATCCTTCCTTTTATCTTTACGATATGTCTGTGTTTATTCATGATTGATTTTAATTGTGATGACTTAGGCAGTAGGTAGTAGGTAACTGGTTGCCGTGTAGTTGACACGCAATT
This sequence comes from Cecropterus albociliatus, assembly GCA_018250195.1. Lineage (NCBI taxonomy): Eukaryota > Metazoa > Arthropoda > Insecta > Lepidoptera > Hesperiidae > Cecropterus > Cecropterus albociliatus. Next base: position 2,535 of record DWND01000222.1, on the reverse strand, counting down.
TCTGGCCTTGGATTCTAGGATGATATGTATTTGTAGGGTAAATAAATAGTGAATTTAATTTTCTAGTTCTATGTCTTTTATTCGCTTTTGTGTGTCACAGGGAAAATCAATGCGTGTAATTTACTTTAAATGTGAAGGGAAACTACCTACGTGAGAAAATGTTATTCATTGTTTAAATCAAGTTTTAATCATTGGAAAGATTTTTAGAGGACTTGGACAATTGAATTTGAATTTATCCATCGAGAGTGACGTGGATCTTATTATAAAAACTTTGAAGTAAAACTGTGGTAGAACTTTTTGAGGTTCGATTTCGGAAGCACCACCACCACACCTACTTCTGCCTGATAACAGTTGGAGATATCCATGGACGGCAGTGGCCACTTATCATTAGGTGTATGAATGCTCGTTTGCTACATCTATATTATTTTAACTTTAATGTGTGATCTATGTTGACTGATATTATTACTACAAAAGTATGTCTAACAATCGGAGTCTATTCTGTTGCTAAGTCTATGCTTATCCCATTACGGGATTTGAACTACGAAAAGATTGTGCACCAAACAATGAGCCGTTTCGTTTGCGTTCTCATCCGGACAAAAACCAGCCTCCGATATTACTTCTACAAAGGGAAACGGTAGTGGGTACGTGTCAAAAATCTCTCGCTTTCTGTTTTTGCTCAATATTTCTGAGTTGTTTCATCTCACGACGGCAGCGGCTGCGAACGAGTTTCGTTCGTATTGTCTGTAGCATACGGAGCATCGAAGCGTCTTGGTCAAATGAACCGTATCCACCGTGACTACTCTTTGTAGTCGCGTCAAAGGATGCGTCCGACGTAACTTGAGCTCCATGGTCTTGGTGCGAAAGCTACGCCGCGGTGCACGTTAGTGTGGTGCGTTGTCTCCGCACCGAGACGCCCGCGATTGGTCGCCGTCGCGCTCGTAGGTTTTTGTTTCTCGGTCCTTTGTGCGGTGGCGGAACAAAGAGTCGGTGCCGCGTGCCCAGCGGCGCGGAGACGCGAACGGACGGATGGGACGCTCAAAGAGAAGTAATACCAACGATAGAGTTGGTGTTTTTTTTTTCCTCTACGCGTTTGTAAGTTGTCATCGCTGTGATGGAGTGCACGCTTTTGATTATGGTGCCTTGCGAGTGGATCTCTGTATGATGGTGGCAGGTTGCAACGGAAAAGACTGGAAATCGTCGAATGGAAAGAGTACTTTTACGTATGAACAGGGTCTTCTAATCTGAATAGCTTAAGGTGTTATTGGCGCATCTTATAAGTTTTCATTAACATGAAATAAAACACCTTTGTTTTGCGTAGGCCTATGGGGGCGCAACAAATTTCAGTTGCAAGATTTTTTCTTACCCGGATCAGCCACACGACCTCAACTGAGGTGATTCGGCAAGAAACTCAGCGGGTGTTTTTTTTAATTTGCCAGCACTGTCTGAAACTTTGGTCTCATTTATATCAAACATTATGTGTTTATATTTATGTGCTTTATCATCCTTCGCGTTACGTGACCTTACCATCTAAGCGTTGTATAAGATTTTTGTACTGGTAGTACTTTGAAGCTATTTCAGATGAAAAAGTTTTGTATAATTATCATCTTGCGTGTAGAAATGAAACTTAAATATTATATACAGATTAATTATTTAAAAGAAAAATAGACAGACCCACTGAGTTTTTTTGACGGATCCTTTTAATTGAGATCGTGTTTTTAAAAAATATTGTAATTGTCAATTAATTACTGTCTTGTACGCCTGTATAAAAAATAATATAGAATAGAAGCGATTCATTTTAGCAGAAGTATTTGTCGTATTTCTTTTAAGGATCTTACAAATATTAGTAGATGTTCATAGTTTCAGTCTTTAATAAGTTTAGTGACTCGGCGTGTACTTGGTTCACTCTGAGTTCGCTGCGTATTTTTGCGTCATCTCCTTCATTAAGCAAAAGTCAAACAGATTCAACTGAACTGTATGAGTATTAATGGCCCAATCGGAATAATAATTGCGGAATCCGATAAGGTCATGTTCAGAAGTGAAACCTGTATTATCATTGCAATTTTTTCATTAATTTGGATTATAATGATACAATATCTAATATAGCACATTTAAACGTTCTAGCAAGTCGTGTTTATACAATGACTGCATTAGAATCACTGTGCATGACGGCTCCCTGAACCGTGGTGAGCAAACATATTAGAGGGCATACTTTCAGAACGGCCCAGAGAACGCAATCATCGTAATTTATATTCATAAATATTACAAGGAGAAAATCCTTTGTTTACGCTTAGATTAAATTCTGAGCCCTACATTCTAAATTGAATTTAGGTTTAAATACATTCTAATGAATAAACACGCTAGCTAAACCCATTTTCATTTTGCGTAAGATTTACAAACTAACATTCGTTTTCGTTTTAGCAGCAGTGGTATAAATCATTAAAAAAGACGCTTTCTACATTCATAGCCCCACACTAGGATTTTCTCCTGTGTCGTGGGTGCCATGGACACATAAAGACGAATACACAAACACCCAGA
>DWND01000221.1:0-11590 GCA_018250195.1 Cecropterus albociliatus | reverse complement strand
GCCAATGATGTTTTTGTATCTGTATAGTGATCTTTACCTCTAATATCTTGGCAACGTGACTCTTTAGGAATATCATGTATAATAACTTTTTATTTTTGTATGTACCTGTACGCCTGTACCTAAATATAGTAGTTTTAATGTGCGCCATAACTTTGAAAAGTAATCAAAAATGTAGTTTATCACAGCTCGAAACAAACTTCATTCCTCTGGGTTCTGATTTTTTAACTTATCTGTTTCAGATGATGGAATGCGGTTGGTGTGGCAGATGGGTACATGCAAGCTGTGAGGGTTTATCTGGCGAAGGTTACCAATTACTATCAGCTTTGCCACCATCCATCGAATACATCTGCTGCAAGTGTATGCCCCATGATCCACCATGGAGAAAGATGTTAACCGAACATCTGAAAGCAAGACTTTTGCATCTTCTGAAACTACTGGCCAAGAACAAGAAGGCTTGTGCGTTATTAAAACTCACACCACACAAAAATACTCCAGTACCCAATAAGCCGTATAGACTAATGTCGCCGCAAGCTATACGCAAACTCCACTTTGATGGCGGTGACGAATCCATGAAAAATACGTCAGAAACAAAAGTTTATCGAAACACTGCAAGGGGAAGACGAAACACTCACTTCACTCAAAACAAATTCGAAAATCCAAGCATGTCTCAAGTATGGCATTGCTCATCACTACTTACTGATGTGGAAATGGAAAAAGAGGAAATTCCACACCCATCACATAAAGTTGTAAATCTACAGGAGCCACTTATGCAAAATAAGGAAATATGTTTTTCTACAAGCCTCTACAGTACCAAAACTGAATTTGACACACCATTCGTGGAGGTTCATGAAAACTATCCACCACAAAATAAGGCAGAAAAAGCAATGACAATGTTGCCAACACTTCATGATGATAAATATGAGCCAATATCTGATGATGATGAGCCAGTGAAAAGCTTTTCTCATGCTCGCAGCGAGCAAGATTTGAGTCCTGCAGTTATAAGACATCCTGACACACCCATTGATGATGTACTTGATGAAATGAGTAGGATAATATCTCCAACTCTACTGGATGTAAAGAAAAGAGTCAATATGGATGACTATGTTTCATTAAAAGATTTCAATCATGACATGAAAGCTGTTATTGATAGAACATCAAATATTGATCTAAAAACAATATACAAGGATTTATTCTCTGAAACATTCCCATGGTTTGACTGTGAAAATAATTGTCTACAACCTAATCTAGAGGTGGAAGGTGAACAGGATGACACAGAGTCTATTAAAGACCATGTAATGTCTGATACAAAAGGTGTTAAAACTGCAATGCACTCTGTGGAACGGCCGTTAGATCAAATAGTACCAAAGTTAGAATCGGAAGGACAAAAGGAAGAAGAGGAGTTGCTAGAGTTCTATCCTATGGTTGACTCAAGAATTTGCATTCTTTGCAAGACGGTTGGTGATGGTGCACCAGCTATGGAAGGACGACTATTATACTGTGGACAAAACGATTGGATTCACGCAAATTGTGCACTTTGGTCTGCTGAAGTTTTCGAAGAAATTGATGGTTCTCTACAAAATGTACACTCTGCTATCTCAAGAGGCAAAATGATAAAATGCGCTGTCTGTGAAACTAAAGGTGCTAGTGTAGGCTGTTGTGCTAAGAATTGTAGTGAGACATACCATTATGCCTGTGCAAGAAAAGTAAGCTGTGCATTTATGGACGATAAGAGAGTATTCTGTCCTACACATGGCAAGGATGTGCCAAAGAAGTGTTTACAAAAAGATGCAGACTTTGAACTTACAAGACCTGTCTATGTTGAGCTAGACAAAAAGAAGAAAAGATACAGTGAAATTAACAAAGTACAATTCCTTATGGGTTCATTAACTGTCAACAGTCTTGGAAAGATAGTACCATCAGTATCAGACTTTGAAGATTTCCTAATGCCAGTTGATTTCTCCTGCAGTCGTCTCTTCTGGTCTTGTAAAAAGCCTTCGAAAATTGTAAGATACACGATAAAGACGAAGTTAATATTAGCGGAACCTCTACCTGGATTTGACTTTGGTGTGAACATCACTGTTGACCACTCTATGGATGTGCAAGTTGTGGACAGAGTGATAGCTGAGATTGGAGCTTGGCATGAGAGTTTAGAGACTGGTTCTGGTAAATCGGTCCTTATGCTGAAAAGTGATAAATCGCCAATAAAATTTGGCAATGCTGTTACATTGGAAGACTTAGCAGTAAAACAAGTTGTGGAAACTTTGCTTGATAATGTCTGTAAACAAGAACAACAGGATGACGAAGAACCACAAAACACAGCAGATCTTCTACCACCTGAAGTGAAAGACGCTATATTCGAAGATTTAAATCACGATCTGTTAGATGGTATTTCAATGCAAGACATATTCCCGAAATTAATGTCTTACGAAGACCTGGTAGCAATGGATATGAAGAATAATGAATTTTATGGCGCATTAAGCCAATCAGATGACAAATCCGACTCCCGTTCTTCAGATTTTATTGACGATTTACTAAATACTCGATTAGAATCTGGCAACAAAGAATTAAAGAGAAGCAAATCAGAAATGTTGTTACAAAATCATAATTTCAAAACATTAACCACAGGGCGTGGACAACAGAGGTCAAGCAGTTTGACATGGAACAACAAATTTGATACCAACTTTTTGTCATCAACAATAAAAAGATGCAAAATGAGTAAATCCTCAACAGTAACTGGAAAATTGAGTCCGGTCCAAAGATCAATTTTATCTGAAAGTTCATTAGAAACGATAAAAGAAGGAGAAAGAGTGCAAGTTGATAAAAAGGCGAAAGGAGAATCTACCAATAACTTAAATGATGAAGCACATTCATCAGGACTAAATTACCGGACCACATCGCCTAAAGAAAAGGACGAAATTAATAACGAAAATAAGACTAAAACAGAGGGCTATTTTCCAGATGTTATTGATTTTTACACCAAGATACAATGCAGCCCAATATCGCAACTAGACGGAGCGGCTGATTGGTCGGGATCCGAAAGCACTTGCAGCTCTCGCCCTGGCAGCCCCAACGATAACGACTTTACTCCAATTCAGCAACTGGATGGCGCGGAGGATAATACAAGCAGTGATAATATGTCCCGAAATCAAACAAATCAGTTCCTGTATAGGGCGAGCGGAACCGAGAGTACATATACCGTAACCATTGCTGGAAACTCCATAAGTGGCCAGCCCGAATTCGTTATGAGGCCTTTGGATGATGGCTCTGTAGTTGCAGGGCAAATGGAACAATTAGTCAGATGTGACAGGTGTCAATGCACATACAGAAATAAGGAATCGTATGATAGGCACATTCCTTCTTGTGATATGATGTCTACCAGTGAGAGTGAAAGTGAAAACCCTAAATCGCCGGAAAACAGGACTCTCACTACTTTGCAAAATGCATTCCAGGGAGCTTTTGCGCAACCCATGATAATTCACGCAGGTGTTGTAAGTGGCACTGATAATACCGTCAAGGCAGAGGGTATCGCTGCGAGGCGAACGTCTATTAACACCAGACAGATCACAATTAACGGAACTATAGTAGAAACACCCTCACCCGGACCCAATAATGAAATGACAATGACGATTACAGAACAAATGAAATCCGGGACTGTAATTTTCGATCAGAGTAAAACTACAAATGTTCAAGTGTCTGCCAATCAACAAGTACTGTCATCACCACAAATAGTTGTTACGCCACAAATGTTGCTACCGCCTCCCAAAACAAGTTCTGCAACTGGACAGAAAATAATGACGCCACAAATCATAACACAACCTGGAATTTTACCCTACAATATTTGTGTAAAACCAGGAAACGGGGCTACGAATATTCAGCAAATTCAGAGTGGCGCAGATATGGCGCAGTTGTTGTCAGGAACTGGGGGCATACAAGTGATATCTTCAAATTCTAACCAGGTTCTGACAATACCATCAAATCAGGCGGGTAACATCACGCCGATGTATCAAGGAAAGAATCAAGTGACAAACTTTCCAAACATGGCGAGTGCTTCTTCTATCGCTTTACCCGTAAATTCGATTCAAGGAATGCCCAACACCTCAATAATTCAGAATCTTCAGCCAATGATTCGGCCGCAATTGCAAGGAAACCCAACAATTGTAGTGCCAGCAATGACAGCACAGAGATTATCTTCACCGAACTCTCAAACTAAACAGCAAATAATTATTCCGGGTGCACCACAAAAATCGCCTAAGAAGCAACCAGCGCAGGTCCAGCCTAAACCTATTTTCCAAAACACAAACCGTGGAAGAGGCCGGCCTATACCAAAACCGGCTACTATAAAAAGACAGCAAACTAAGTTGGAAAAAACATTCACTACTATAAACCAGTCTCCTTTAGGAGCAGGCAACACTGTAATACAATTACAAACAAACAATCAAACTGGACAACCTTCTATAATTGTGCAACCAGTGGCAAATCAAAACATTATGTCATATGTTGAAGCTTTATCTCAGCAACAAAATCAGAATATGCAATATATAGCAACTATAGCACCTCAAGGCGATTTTAAAACGGGACCAACACAATTCATTTCTCAAAGTGGTCTTGTGCCTCAGACATTCCAAATACAGCAAACAGAGTCTGGAGGATTGGTTGCTGTGCCGAGTGGTGGAATACCAGTTTTACTGCCTCAAGGTAACGTTGGTATTCTACCTCAAGCGATTCAGCAAGGCGCTACAATTTTGCCCCAAGGAACAATACAAGCGCAAGGAATTCTGTCCCAAGGACCTAATGGGCCGACGATTTTGCCACAGGCAATACACACCCAAAATGGTACCACAATTATACCTCAAGGCACTATTCAAGGGCTTACATCTGGAAATCTGACGTCTCAAACGGCGACACTTCTTCCGAACAACACAATACAAACAGGCGCGACAGTTGTGCCTCAAAGTGGAATTGGAAATGGTCAAACCACGATTATACCTAATGCATTATCTTCACAAGGTAATACACTTATTTCATCAGCACCTGGAACTACGATCTTACCTCAAGGGACAATATTACCGCAATTTTGTAATGACCAAGTATTACTCGGGTCTACTCCGACCTTAGAAATGGTGACTGACCCATCTGGATGTATGTACCTGACAACGACTCAGCCAGTATACTATGGACTTGAAACGATCGTGCAAAATACTGTAATGTCATCGCAACAGTTTGTATCAACAGCAATGCAAGGGGTTCTCGCTCAAAACAGTAGTTTCTCAGCAACTACTACACAAGTATTCCAAGCAAGCAAGATAGAGCCGATAGTTGAAGTACCTACAGGATATGTCGTTGTCAACAATGTCGGAGATGGTGTTTCACAAGCTGTGTCATCTGCAGCGAATGTTGTCACAGCACAAACTGTACAATCTACACCTCAAACGTTAAAGACAATTAAATCGAATGTTCCAAACTTGACGCTTCAACCTTTGCCTGATAAGCAGCCTAATGTGAATCGACAGACGCCCAAACTTATACAAATGAGTCCAGTCTCAATGGGCGGATCACAGCCTGGCGCGGTGATAACCGGAAGACAGAATCTTAACCCTATCACCTCTCAGATACATAGCATGTCTTTGTCAAATACGCAAAACCTGCAGAGGACGAATATATCTAAAGCTAACAATGTTTCAATGTCTCCTAATGTGACGTTAATTTCGTCGACGGGACAACCTGTAATGGCAATATCCCAGTCTATTCCGAACTCATCAACATCATTTTCTATGCAGTCCATACCTTTATCTCAGCCTATTGTGTCAAGCTCGGTTGCTCCATCATCGAATAAATTAAATAGCAACATGAAGATTGAGAATTCACATGTGATTGAAATTAGTGGAAACTTACAGGAAAGTTCAAATTGCTCTAATGTGCCCACAATAAGCGTGGCTCAAAGTATAAAATCACCAACACCTTGGCGACAATTGACTTCCAACAACAATGGTATTGGTATGACGGACAATAAAATTGACATGCATAATATTACAATGAAGAACACAGCTACTTCAAGCAGTTCATCTATAAATATTCAAAATAACATTGCTATTGGAAGACAACACACTCACAGCGAAACTGAAAAAATGAATCAGAACTGTCTTCTTTCGGTATCGAATACTGGAAATGCTGTTTCGGGTATTAGCTCTCATCAATTTGACTCTAACATCAACGTTAGTCATCATTCATCAGGACATTCCTCTTCCAATAATGTCATTCAAATTACAGCTGGAAATATTTATCCACCTTCATCAATGACTAGCAACTTTGACGCTGACACGACAATGAAGCTAAGCAAGATTAATGCTCTTTCAAAAGCAGAGGGTGGTCATTTGAATTTCTCTCAAGAAATAATGGCATCTCATTCGCATGTTCAGAATGACAAGAGTTTCCAAAACATGGGACCCAGTGACAATAAACATAATGCAGATGGCATGCAAAACCAAATAAACATCCATAAATTAAGCAGTTGTCAAGTAGCCGGTAACATGAACAATTCGCCAGCCATAAGCATAATACCTCACAATGTGATTCGACCCCAAATGCAAAATAACCAAAATACTATTTCTATAACAAATAATCAGAACCAGATGTGCTCAGCGTCAAACAATGCCTCTCATGGACAAGTACAAATATTAAATTCGGTAAATAATTCAATGCAAAATGTGAACATGGCGTGTCAAGAAATGTCCATTAATCGTTCCAATATTCAAGTGTCTGGTGAAAATAGTAATCAACAAAATAATCAACAGAATGACATGATGAGTTCATCAATGAATACATCAAATATGGCGCATGGAAATATGCAAATGCTGTCGCATGAGAGCAATCAGCTCACATCCAATCAAATACATATAATGAACGGACAAATACAACAGCATAATCGTCAAATAGAGAATACGAATCAAATAAATCAATTAAATCAAGGAGCGTCTAATAGATCATTCCATGATAATATTATAAGCAATCAGCAAACACACAACCAATCTAATATGCTGTCCAGCCGAAACACTCCAGATACTAGCAATCTTATTAACCAGAATATAAATATGCACAACATGTCTAATAATCACAACTTAAACCGTTCCGACCTTAATGATTTGTCTCATATGCATTTGAATCAGTCAATGTCAGGCATGAATAATATGCAAAATAATAGGATGATCATGGAAAATATGCAAGGACATGGACTTAACAACATGAACCATCAAATGCACTCAAATAGATCGATAGATTCTATGCACAACCAGCAAATGCATTCAATGCAGCAAATGAACCATCACATGAGTAATAATACGAGCCGCGCCCAAGTTGATAACAATATGCATTTAAATCAACAAATGACTATGCCACAAAACAGGCAAATGGACAATATAGCCCATCACCACCAACATCAAATGTCCAATGTTATGCAAATGCAAAATAATCGGCAACATATCGATAATAATTTAATGGGTATGCACCAACATGTCCCTAATCAGATGCATAATAGACAGACGATTGATAACAATATGCACATGCATCATATGTCAGGAAATTCGAACATGAATATGAACAACCAAATGGATAACTCAAATGTCATGTCCAATATTCATAATAATCGGCACGATAATAATTCTATGTCTATGCCGAATCTTAACACTATGACCCAAATGCAAAATAATAGAACTTCGATGGAACACACCAACCTTATCCAACATCAAATGAACAACATGAATTCAATAAATAATATGAATATGCACAACAACATGCAAATATCCAACACAAACCATCAGTCAATGAATAACCCTCTGATGCATGTACCTAACATTCCGGACATCAAGAATGAAATACAAAACTCGTGTAGTGGTAGCTGCTCCAATAACTCCGCGCAGTTTTCTAGTAATCAGTCTACCTTTGAAATATGCTCAAACATGAATACTACCACAAACATGAATGTTAGTAATACAGGGAATGTCATACATGGAATGGGGGTCAATAATACAAATAGTATGGTAATGAACAATGTAAACAATAATTCTATGTACGGAGCTAACAATCAGAATAACTTATCTGGACATGAAATATTAATGAACTGCAATAATACAACAGACCATAATGTGAATAATCTAATGCCTGGCCCTTCAAATCACATGATGATAAATAATTCACAGCCCCACACCAATAGCGGTCAAAATCAGATGTTAAATAATCAAATGCCTGGAAATTCACAAATGAACATAAACAGCTGCAGTTTAAATACTAACAACGCGACACCAAATCCGTTAACGAATGTTGAAACACAAATTAATAGAACTTCATTACCTGTCAACGAATCACCTAAGTTTGCTCCAGAAACTCTAAGAGGCAAAAATATTATGGGACCGCCACCTGCTCCCAGCATGCCTATATCCAACATTCCTAATAATGATTGCGCGAAAGTAAATATTATAAGTAATGACAAACAAAACCATACGATATCAGTTAGCAATCAAATTGGATATCTACAGATGAACTCGCAAAATAACAGAGTAATTAATCTACCAGAAAGGAATAGAATAAATAATGCTAATCTCGATAATAATATAAATCAACATGTTCCCCAGCAACACAATATTCGTGTGGTGACTAATAATAATAACACCAATGTACCAGGCATTGCGACCGATCCTCTGACATTCCAGCAAAAGAATGAAAACAGTGGCACAATGATAAATGTGCCATTCCAGGCAATACCAAATAGTGCACCAATGAATATAAATGTTAATTCAAGCAATAACACAGTTAACATCACTGTGCAGAACAACTTAGTTGACCCTAAAATAGCTTCTAAAGCAGCTGCCGATATAAATTTCCCAATCCAGGCTAATGCTAATCTTCTTCAAAATCAAAATAATTCCAGTAATATGATATGCATACCTGTTCAAAATAATACAATTAATTTACCAACCCAAAATAGTTCCAGCATTATGCTACCTAAAGCACCGCCAACACAGCAGTCTGGGATTCCTACAAATGTGGTGAATCCTATGTCTATGCGGCCAATGAACAGAGTATTGCCTTTGCACAGAGATGGGCAGAGTAAGGCTTCTACAAAAACGACTACTACTAGAACTCCGGCGGTACCAAAACAAAGGCCCGTGAGCCATGATATGCCTGACCTTAATATAAAGGATGAAAACGTAGATAGTGATTTAGAAAAGGCTATTGAAGAATCTAAACGGATGATGGAACTAGAAAGAGTTAAAAAGGAAAAAGAAGAGAGTGACGCAGCAAGAGCTATGCAGTTGTCGGCAGAAATGCATCAAGCGAATACAAGTTCCGCGCCAACTGAAGTAGAAATGTCAAGAAATATTGAGCCAGTGCAAAAAACACCTAAGATGACATCGTTGCCGAGTTTAGATGCCGATATAGAATCAGAACCACCAAAGATTCTTGTCGAAAAGGAAACTAATAAAACTCCACTTACGGCAAAACTATCAAATCCTACCACAAAAGTCATGAAAAGACCGTTCACAGATAGAAAAACTGAAAGCAGTGAAACGGTTACGGTAAAGAAACAAAGTAAAGTGAAAGGGCAGGAAAATAAGGCATCACTCTCCAAACAAGCACCTGATCCTCCAAAAGACGACGGTCCGAAATTAATATACGAGGTGACTTCAGAAGACGGATTCAATTACACTTCATCTTCGTTGACCGATCTTTGGGCAAAAGTAATAGACGCCGTGCAAAATGCTCGTAAAATATCTGGTTTACCACTTATACAGTACAATCTAACATCTACTCTTTCTGGAGCACATCTGTTGGGACTTAATAATAACGCATTGCGATACCTCATTGAGCAACTACCTGGGGTAAGTTTAACCTAAAAAAACTGTCAAATATATTAATTATAGTTATGTTGCGCTATTCAAAGTTACTTATTGTTTTGTGTTCTTTCAGGCGAGTCGCTGCACTAAATATAAAATACGACAGGGCAGGCCTCTAAGTAATTGGGACAATAACTTAGACCTGAGCGAAGGTTTCAAAGAAAGCCCGTGGGGAAGCGCGCGAACCGGTCCCGTATCCAGGAAACAAAATCACGACATGTTCAGCTGGATGGCTTCACCCTTCAGGGAGGAACCACCACCGTTCGGTGGCCAAGAAGGAGATAACTCTGTTTCTAGGTTCGTTATTATTTAAATAAACTTTTGTATAATTGTGATTATGATAGTATATGTTTCCATGTAAGTGTTAGTGCTAAAATAACATGTTTTTATTTACAAAGGCGGCTGGCGACATTACCCCCGGCGATGAGATTTAGACAACTAAAGGAGACTTCGAAGGCGTCTGTTGGCGTTTACAGATCTCATATACACGGACGCGGCTTGTTTTGCAAACGAGACATTGAAGAAGGTACAATTTATTCAATAAATTCATTTTGTTGCACATACTAGCGATCCGGTACAATAAAACAAGCCTTTCAAATATACAAACTACTAGATTGACCACCAGGTTAGAATTTTGCGAGAATAACTTGTCTTAATTTAATTAGTCGTATTATAGATAATCGTAATATCACAAATCGTTATATAACTTAGTAAGTAAGATATTAGTGTGTGTTCTACAAGTATCTACATAAAAAAGGATATCAGTTTGATTATTGCTCATGGCAAAACTCAGACCTATACTTAGTGTACACTAGGCGTACAGAAATAATCTTCTCTCTCATGAATTTAATTTTTACTTAATATTTTAACTCTATTTTCAGGCGACATGGTAATAGAATACGCAGGCGAGGTGATCCGAGCGGTGTTGGCAGACCAGCGCGAGAAACGCTACGAGGCGATGAGCGGGCGTCGAGGCGTCGGCGGCTGCTACATGTTCCGTATCGACGACAACCTCGTGGTGGATGCCACGCTCAAGGGCAACGCGGCGAGATTCATCAACCATTCGTGTGATGTGAGTCCTTTTACGTAGGTCGTAGTTTAGACGCAGGTAATATAGGAACGTATCAGGCCACGCCTAGTGTCGCTTCTATTTGACCTGCTTCTATTTGAACTAAATATTGGGTATAAGCAAAATATCTGACACCATTAATGATCCTAAATTAATAAACGGTATAAACCCAAATAAAAGACCAACACTACGACTTTTTTCCGGAAACGAAACACGTAAAAATTGCCGTTTACTTACAGAGTGTATCGCTAAAATAAAACCACCGTAGTTAAATCCAGTCGATTAATTCCACTATCAGCGGTTGACAGATCAGCCGTAGTTAAATCCAGTCGATTAATTCCACTATCAGCGGTTGACAGATCAGATATGATCCTTTCGCTCTAGGCCCTTCAATCCAAGTCCATACATATCCTTCAGGCGTTGCGCATGATATCCAGAAGGCATTTGCCAAACCTTACTTCGCTATCAATCTGCTGACTGTACTGTATTTTTCCTGATGTTTTCCGCTTCACTTGCCTTTATATGACCTCCTTCTCGAAAAGTGTTTACGTAAAAGTTGCATCACGTACAAATAAACATTGCGCATACCAGTTTTCCGAAATATTATAGACTAGCTGAGCCCGCGGTTTCACCC